>JAPYMA010001898.1:0-21521 GCA_035041965.1 Anisakis pegreffii
GTTGTACTTCTAGATTCAATTGAAATGGTGTTTAACGTTTTCGCATTTGCGTGAAACGCTTTTCGCGTTTTCCGCTTCAATGAAAGTAATGTAATTGTTAATCTGCTAATTTTTAAGGGTCCCTCAAAGAATTTACAAGTACAAGAAACTTCTCACGTCAGAAGTCCCTTCGAGATTTCTCATGTAAGAAATTTCATGTGGTGAATGTTTTATGGTTCATTGAATTTGGCATCATTCGCAACTGTTACTGTTAAATGATCACTATGGATAATGAAGGAGATTTAAATTGGTAGAGTGCGATGTATTTATACGACGTGTATTCGATGAACATGTAGGTAGCTGCTATATGAGAGACATGCATATACAAGGTGTTCTTAATGAAGCATGCTGCTTAACGAACACCTGACGACTGACATCCGTTGTCGATTTGGGTAATGAGCATTGCTCTGATTTGTCATTTGTGATTTGTTATGGGCGACTTGTTGTGGGTAGGTCATTTCACTCATCGATCATCGTGAATTAATTGACTATTATTTTCAGAGGTTAAAGCTGCTTGTTTGCCTTCGACTCCAGCTCTCTTTGATTGTTTTTGCCCATATGTCACTTGTCTTGCGCACTTATGGAGTTCTTTGCAGTGCTTTCATTTCTCACGTATCATTCTTTTATATAACAATCGAAAACGTACATTCATCAGTGGTTCTATTGTATCAGTTTTTCAAGATATTTCTAAACTTTTCGTTGCCTTTCCTCTGATTTCAATGATGCACTCAGGTCGTAGAGAATTTTTTCACGTTCAACTTTCGAAAAGCGCTGTAGTTATTTAATATGTAACAAAATAGGTGTTCTGTGGCAGTTTGAGAATTCATGAATAGCGTAATCAACGTATCGACCTAGCAAACGTTTATTTTGCCACTAACATCACATTCCACTTCATTCTCATAGAATGCGCTCTTTGAACTCTTCGAATTGATAATTGTAAGTGCACACTGGGATCTGTTGATGAGCAGTATTTGAACTTCTCAGTGTCAACAGTTCTAGAAACGTGCAATATGATCATTGAGGAAATAGGTTTTCATTACATCACGATTGTCCTTTACCGAGACATTTATGTTACATTTTTCAGTTCCATGTCATTTCTACCATCAAATTGCTCAATTAAAATAAAAAACAGAACAGTTGTTCAACTGAGTTCATTTCGACGAACTTTTAAAGCGATTTGATGATTATTTTACACTTGTTCAGTGACGATTCTCTTGATTGCACCTTTCGAATGGCGAAGAGTGCTGCTGTAAGGAAATTCCGTGATTTGCTAGCCATAACTGCAATTCTACAGTCGTCTTTCATGCGCAGTCAGTGCAGGTTAACCACTTTCAGTGATTACAACCATCAAAAATGCACTGAAAATGCGAGCATTTCTTCATTGATAGTGAACGAAGCTCAAGGTTGCATTGGTTATTGCGCGTGAAATTCGCGCATACATTCATGAATATATTGTTAACTATAGATTACAGTTAATAGATTATGAGATGAGAATGAAAATTCAATTTTAGCACTTGTTGTTCACGTTACGATCGGGGAATTTGAACTGCGTAATTAGCTAACGCTTAGATGTGCATCTATCTCCGAAACGATGACTACGCGAGCTCTGCGTTTGACTCAGTTCTGCTCTTTTTACTCTTTATCCGTCTATCACTTGCTCATGATCATATTACCACGTGACTCGCATTACTCGATCCTATTTGCTCAGTTTCATATTTCAATTAAACATTGATTCAAAGATATTGCTCTGTTGGTAACCATTAAAACTACGGCTCATACGAATCAGTTTGAACGCTTGAGAATTTGTGCATTGCGTGCTTTTTCAGCTCAGTCAGTGTCACATCATTATCAATGCTTTTGACTTTCTCTATCAACCTGTTTCTTTCATTATGACCTGGCCTAAGATGAATATGTTCGGCATTGTGATTCCTTGCAATTTTTCATCTTCATAAACCAAAAACCATATTCAGAAGGGACACTTAGGGTATTTGCTGGACGAAAACATCATAAATAATGCAAGTAAGCCCTCAAACTATGACATTAGTTATTTTAGAAGCTTTACATCGCAATTTGTTCATTGCAATTGGATAATTTGAGTTGATCAAAACGCTTATTACACGCATGCAGATCACGCTTTAGTGTGTTCGCTCTTGCCTTTTCGAGAAATTCTCTTATTGAACTTCTACTTTATTACCTACTTTGGTAATGCTTGACTATAAACAGTCAACAATTCTGCGACACAAAATATACTTTGTGACCGTTTCAGTTCAGTTTTGCCAGTGTTATTCCGGTCCCACTCATTATCATACCAAAAAATTATTATAAGAACTCATGAATGAAATGAATAAATGATAAATAATAAATGTAATGAGATTACTTTCTGAAAATAACTGAGACTGAAATAACTAATGAATGAGAAGAACGATTACTTTTTGATCAGATGACATTATTTTCAACAGATCATCATCCTGTTGTTCACTGAACAGTCAAATAATGATACGACATGATGGATGAATTCTAAAGACGACTTTAGTCTAATGTCAATGAAAACGCATCACTTGAAGAACATAAATCATGGAGTAAAAAGACAGCATGTTTCTGCTCATTGTGGCTGCTGTTTCATCTGAGATTACTGCATAATATCATCAAGCGCCAGTAAAAGTTATTCTGAAAATTTTTCTGAAGAGGTCATTAAAGGAAGATTGCATAGATGATGAGCTTCATTCAAAAATCGCCTAAACTCCTTCAGTATTCACAAAAAAAATTCTCAAGTTGTATTTTTCACCAGAACCAGTTTCTTTGACAGTACATCGGCTGGCGTCTTGTTGAACAGCCCGGATGTAACGCAGTCAATCACATATGATTTATTTACGACAGGCTCCATATCTGAAAATATGTACAATGTAATTATTAGTCATACTCATTCCACTAACTAACTAAATGGTAAATATGTGAGAGAGTGGAGCATTATGAGTATTCATTTCAATGGTAATTCATATTATGATTCATTCCTCATTTACACTGTTTTGGTCGACGAACAGCGTAATCTCGTTAGTGAATAACGTGAATTTTCGTCACTTTTCCTGCTTTGATATAAAATTTTAAGCAATGTACAGCTAACTTCATTTCATATTCTCAATACAAATGCTCATTGTTTAAGCACCCAAACTGTTTCACTCTTTTGCCAATCGGCATAATCGAACTGATATCGGTGAGGAACGTGCAACTAATGTAAGAGGTGCGGTGCTGTGAATGAATTCATTCTCATCAGTTCCCACCTTGTTGTTCAATTGAGGTTCATTTAAATCACTCGAGAACGATTTAAACTTTTTCAGTACTGAACTTCTTCAGGTGGAATCTTTGTCAAAAGAATTATATTGCAGCGTGAAAAGCGTGAAAAAAGCGTGAATAAATTAAATGAAAAGAGGATTTTGGAGAATACTGGAATATCAAATTGAATGTTGAAATTTAATTAAGTGATTACGAAGTTCTCCTGAGGTTTGGTACATCCATCAGTGAGTCGTTCTCGTTTAGTTGCTATATTCTTTCCAATTCATTAATCTTTGCTTGTTGAACAGTTTATGACGTTTTTAATTGATTTTATGCGTGGATTTGTAAATATTTCGAGTCAGTAGAAAAAAAATAATCATTCGTTCATTCATGCAAATTCTGAAGGATTCATCGCAAGTGCTAAAATGATCACCACTTGCATAACTATGCGACGAGAAAATTAATTGTTGTCCATATTTCGGATGCTTTTTTTTCAACTGGAGAAACATCCTCCTAAATCTTTTGGTGTCCTGTGCAATTTTAATCAACATTCTTTTCATTCTTTTCGTTTTATTCATTATTTAGATTTCTATTCACAATTTTCTGTGATTTCACAGTCTCATGCAAGCAAGTCGAACGTGCGATCGAAGCGCTATTTTGTGTGTTACGTTTACGTACTTTTTATTCGATTGCCCAGCATTCGGTTGTGAAATTATTGAGTAGGAATGAAATTTTGCTATTCAAACATACAAATAACTTTGAGCATTGAGATTGTTCAACCCAAAAAAAACTTTTCTTTTCCAGCGACTATAGAAGTAATCATCGACTTTCATTTTCTCCGGTTTGTTTTTCACTTTTTCACAAATAGACGGCATGGCAATATCAATGAAATGTGTTGCCTTCGTCAGTACATTTTGAATGCTTTTTGTACATAGGTTTATTTCATTCTTTTTGAATTGCACTTCATTACGTTGGTGATTTCTTTCTGGTTGCTGCATTGCATTCCGTCTCGAAGTTAGAGAAGAACAAAACTGTTTACCTAAATTACCTAGATTGGCAAGCAGGCTATCAAACGTTTGTAACGTTGCTGGCCACAATGCTCACGTTTCCATGCACATTGTTTTAGCCTCAATCTACGCCACCTCGTTGGCTAGGCGAGTAGGCCAACCCAACACAACTGAGTGATTAACTAGTTGTAATGAATATTTTGCATAATTAATCGTAGCCAAATAACAATCCAATAAATAATCATAATTGTAATAATATAAGTATTCCGCCGATCGCTCACAGCGATTGACAAAACAACCACTCGACGTCCAAGTGACAATTTTTAGTTTTTTTAGTCAATTTTATTTTTTCTTAGTTTTTAGTTATTTAATTATTTATTTGTTATTTAGTTATTAGTTTCTTTTTTTATCGACTAATTATTAGTTAGTTCATTAGTTTAACTTTTACATTTTTATTTTACTTTAGTATAACTTTAACTTTAATTTAATTAGTATAATTTAACTTTAATTAGTATAATTAGTAGTAATAGTATAATTTAACTTTAATTAGTAAAACTAATGCTAGTATAGTTAGTATTAGTATAGTTATTTTTAAAAAATTAATTTAATTATTAGTTATTAGTATAGTTACTTTTTTAGTTAATAAATCGACAATTAGTATTTAGAGAAAATTTTGGTTACCTTTATTCTGCTATTTTTGGATGCAACAGATCTATGCATGAAATGGGTGAGAATGAATGTAGTGATGGGTGACGGAGGAACATAAATGCCGTATTGCAGTACTTTTACACTGCAATCCTTTTATTTGAAATTTACCGTAAATCCGTCCATCGCGTATTGTAGCAAATTTGAAATAGAGTTAGCTAAGGTCTAAGACAGCGCGTAGCTAAGGCATCGGCACAAAACGTACGCACTCTTATGTGTGACTCTCTCTTCCAAAATTATCTTGTTAAGAACTGTATAAGTGACCCATCTAATTGTTTTTAATTACTTCCTTATCCTTCAAAATTCTCCAAATTTTTACGGAGGATAGTTCTCAATAATAACATACTGAAGTGAGGAGTTTTCACAACACAAAGCGAACAAAATCGATGCGACGAATATTTTGTGACCATTTTTGATATTCATTCGATCAATGAAACTAGTCATTTCCAAGAAGCATCTTCATTACCTAACAAATACCCATTAAGATACCTGCAGGGAGCCACACGAATTGCTCTGAATTTTTGCGATTGATGAAACCGAATTTGCATATTCAGTGATCTAATTTCAAAATTTCTATCGGAATTCAGTCAATCGATTTGCCGCGTTCAACGTGAATGATTTCGTTCCAAATGAAATTTTGTGATTCCTTCTGGACAAATTATACTTATTTCTATCAACATCTATTATTGGTGCTGAAATTCAGCATTGTTAATATTAATGCGTTCCTTCTCCATTGATCTTCGATTGATGAAAATAACATTGGATTTTGATGAATTCGTCGAATGCACGAAAACATTCCGCGGCGAGTTACCCGCTTACTAATTCAACCGCTTACTATGATCAGAGTAACAGTGATCAGCAAGTCCCACAGTCTGGTGTAATTAAAGTTGAAAATAGCCAATGCAGTAATAGGCAGTCAACTCAACTCATTTTCGTTTCGTTTTCATCAACGAATCGAAACTTGAGAACAAAAATTTAATTTCATTCTAAAATTCCTCCAATTTTTTTGAAATAAAAGCTTGTTGTTTGTATCACGCTGGTCGTGCTCTGCACCTTGTGACATCTTCAAGTGATTTTTTCAATGAAATGCGACCGTACATAATTAACGCTGACTGCATTCTTATGAATAGGCATCGAATTGCATTCTCTGATTGCGACTTTTTTTTTCGTTTGTCAACCTCCATTAAGCTTTTACGTTTCAGTGACAACATGTTAATGTGTTCAAAAATAACTTGTGTGATTATTTTTGATGTTGACTTGTTTGCATATTCTGAAGTGTTCATAGGAAGGCGATTCACAAAGTGTAGCAAGTAAATTGATGCGTTTTCCTAAGAATTTGGAAGAAAAAATATCACTGGAAAGAGGATCGGATAATTTTATCAATGAATTTCAAGCCGGTTTTGAGACTGAAAAGGTTCGCTTTTATAGGCAATTATGATGCAATATGCAACTCTTAACTTAACTTCAGAGAACTCAATAAACTAGTTTGGTTGCTTGTTTTATGATTTTGAGTCAAACGATCTCATCGTGCCTTGCAACCTTGCCACATATGATCTCTGCTCACATGCTTTGCTCGCTTTTCACTGTCTTACTCTGTGAAATTTACTTGCTGATGTGAGCTGTTAAAGAGTGTAGTGTTATTTGTTCGGTGGCATACAACAGTAGAATGGAAAGCCAGCAGAACCTATGTCAGAGGTTCTATTGTGGTAAGAACGTATAACATAGGATCTTATCTCGAACTAAGTCATGGATGAAATAGGATTGTAGAAGTTGTGTACAATGTCAGTGAACCTTTAGTGTAGCTCGCAAGCAAAATGCTAGTTGTAATTGGTACAGCGGAATTTTTATTTCATTGACTCTGCTATATTCTTGCTTGCTCAACTCATTCATTTGAAGGACAGAACGGTTTCATTGGTAAATGAAAGAATACGACCAAATTCATATAGAATACAGCAATAATTCTCGTGTTTCAACCACTACTTCAGCACTCATTTACTCAACCTCGTAATAAAAATTCATCATTTTGAATTGTTGAACTCATAACTGAATTTTGAACTCATAACTGAACACTACATACAAATCAATTCGTAATTATTGCACTTTTTAATTGTCAAAATTGATGTTGTACTCTAATTTTATGATTTGCTTCAGCAAATAAATTCGTTGTGTCGCTTACATGCCCCACTTTCCAGTTAACTATTGTACTAATTACGCTATGACACATGGTCAAGGTTTTGGTTTTTGTGAGATGGTTATTCGGAGTTTTTGAAAAATAATAGAGTAATTGAATGCAATTGAGGTGGTCGTGAGACGTTTGGTGATGCATTAGTGCAAGTGACTCGAGCTGTTTTAACATGTTTGAGGTGGGTGGAAGACAAGTTGTTGAACAGCAAGAAGCTGAATTTCTGTTGTGTAAATACTCAGGATGCTGAAAATTCGAGTGGTTGGGTGGATACGATCACAGCGATGGTCTGATTTTATTGTACAGAATTTTGCTATTTCCAACAGCCAAACTGTACGTGCAATCTGTTGATTTGTCAACGTTCTGACGCACAACGCCGCAAGTGATGTTTAAAGTAGGATGAGCAAGAGAGCTTTTGTATTCACAAGTAATTGATTTGTATCTTTTGTAACCACTCGTCTGTGTTGGAATTCAGGAAACTTTAGCTTCGCGATGGAATTTTTACAGTGATCCTGCAGCTTTCCTATGAATAGCAAATCAGTGAACTCGATTGCGGTTTGTTCGAACTTTCATAAACAAAATTTGAATTGAAATATAGAACACGGTTATGTTTTTAGTATTATTAGTGTGCGATTCATTTCTTTGTTGAGATCTATAAATCGTTCATTACGTCGATTATACAATACGGGCGATGATGTAAGAAGGAAGTTGGTTGTTTCGTAATCCTCAATTATAATATAAATGAACGCCATCAAATCATTCATGACATATCACAACATCTTCGCATACTCCGAACTCACCTCCAACGAATTCACCAAGTTCTCGCCTGTATTTTGTTCATTCTGCTCTTTTGAATTTATCTTATTTACACCATTCGTTTAAGTCCTGACCCAACATACATCGTAGCATATTCATTAGGACATAGCGATGTCGTCGCTTGTAAGTTTAATAGCAGAACGGATTTCAGTTTTTCTATATTCGGTGTAATTGGTAATGTGATGATCCGAGAAATTTGAGTGGAATTTTCGTGATATCTTTATCAAATACGAATCATTCATGATTGCATTAATGGAGTTGTGCACAAGCACGCATTCACATACCATTCAAATGTACTGTTGTTGAGGTGGAATGAAAACACTGAACAAAGACTGAGATATTGAATTAATGTTATGTATTTGAAGTGTATTTGATCATTTGTTGTTCGTTTCGAGTGATTTTTAATTGAACTGAACTGATTTCATTGTCAGCTGGTTGGTGTTCATCGATACAACATTCATATAAAACAGATCAACCAGTAACAAAAAATAATCAACTCACTCCAATACTTAACATTCATTTTTGTTGCTCATTCAAAGTTGTTTATATAAATTTCACGTTTCTACATTCCTATCAATCCAATCGAATGCATTCAATCGGAATTCGGGGATCGAGGAACTTCGGGGATTTGCCCTCGAAAATTCCCCGATTTTTCCGGTTCCCGATTTTTTCAACGCGGCCATTTTCGGGGGATTCCCCGTCCCGGAAAACCCCCGATTTCGCCCGTCCCCGACTTTTTTCCGTTCCCGCACCAGTCTAATCCTGAAATAATATTCAGCTACCCATATCAGATTTGGAAAACAGTGCCTCGTGAAATTATGAGGTGCTTTTTGTAATTTAGCACCAACTTCTTTCTGGAACGCGTAGAAACCTCCTTTGACGTTACAACTGCTTGCGAACTTTGCTTTCAACGGCAGTCTGACTGAAACGGTGTTGTTGAAGTTTGATTATTATTTGCTGACTTACTTCATATCATCTTGACTGTTAGTTTTGATAGGTGTACCGGTCAGTTTTGTATGCAGGTCTTGCTCTCGTTAACAATTTTGAACTCTACTCTCGAAGTTTTGCTATTAATTAACTATGCTTCATCCGATTTGGATTAATATAGTTATGCGGTCAATGATCATCGTGAAACATTCATTAGTGGAAAAAGTTGTGAATACATTGTAAATTAGGACATTAAATTATTGGTTTTCTAGGTTAAATGTTATCGTATTTTGCGATTTAGTGATTAATTATGAATGCGTTACGAAAGTGAATGGTTTTGTTGAATTATGTTACTGACAAGTCGTTGATTGGTGTGCGTATTCATTCAGTTATTTATTCATTAATTTTCTTGCGAAAGTTCTCCGAGCGATTTTGACATTATTCTCAGCATTCAGGCACGATGAAAGACTACGATGAGCCAGAGCCGGATTATGTGAGTTCTCAACTGTATTTTCAGTTGTTTTATAATGATGCAATTGCTGTGCAATATTATCACTAGGATCTTTCATCTATGTTTGTTCATTTCAGTTTTACCAAATCTTTTCGGTCCTTTTATCTTTGAATCATTTTCATTCATCCGATTCAACAGTTTCTCAGCTCACATTCATTTGATCTTGTTTCGGTACAAGTACCCAAATCCTCATTCATTGCTAAATGTAATATTTGTTCACTTTTCATTTGATTAAATTATTCGATTGTTATTCACTTTTAATCAAAAATTTTTCCGTGAGTATTTACATTATGGTTAGTCACGTTCACCAACAACTTCATTTCATCTTTAAAATATCATCATTATGGATAATTTAAGTTATTAATTCAATCATCTTTCGGATGATGTTTATAGGGTTAATTAACTCATTCCTAATACAATTATCATAACACTCATTTTGAATCAACACTCATTTCAAAGGTATTTTCGGTTTCGTCTTTAATTGCTATGAATTGTGTCTCATTTATTCCGGTGCGAATAATTTTCTGATGGGAAGAAAGTTTCTTTATTGCTTAACTTCTCTCATAATTTTTTGGTTGATTGCAACGCTTAGTTTCATGATGCTCTCAACAATTTGCAGAAGTCAACTGTAAAATTTCTAATACAATCCTTACTTGTCACCTCATCTCTATAAGTACCAAAATGCAGTTATAAGATATCACTCATGTTCATTAAATAATGATCGATCTGATCCGTGTTCGTTGATGCAGAAGATCAGTCGGAGTTTTCTTTCGAAATATTTGGATCAATAATTCGTATAATGCAGCCAAATTTCAAAACTAACCATTGTAAGGTTGTATTGTATGGTGTAATATGCACCTCACGTGCTAAATATTTGTTTGATATTATTCGGATTTTCAGGATATGGAACGGCCAACATCACTCTTTGATGAAATAACGAAATTTTATGTAAGTTTTGGAAATCATTTTCATTTCGCGTTGTACTGCGTAATTCTAGTGAATGGACATGCTAAAAAAAATGCTTTTTCGATGGAACAAATCGAAACGCTGTAATTACTGAAGGCTGACTGAAGCACTGCTATTGATAGTTCTTTGACGAAGCTTTTGTTAATGCTGAAAATGCAGCATTGTAATTCGCCACTGAATGTATCAAGTTGTTCTATCTCAACAAATTCTTGTATTGAGCACATAACTATTGGGAAATTACTGGAGGTGTTACGTTATGAAGCAGTCGAATTCCGTTGTATTTCACGGTTATTCACGAAGAACTGTTCTCACCTCATCGCATAATGCAAATGATAATATTTACTCACGATGAACATTTACGATTGATTGAATTGTTGAAATGTAATAAATTTAAACGCCTCACAACAATGTCAGTCAAAAGCGAGCATACTAAAAATTATTTACGAAATACATTTATTTCATATCAAACTTCGTTTAAATAATGTAGACATGGCTCGTTTATGTCGTAAAATGTCATCATTCATTTTAGACAACGGAATGTATTTTACTTCGCTTAACTTAATCTATCACTTTCAACGCTCTGTATTACGCAATCGTGTTTTCTTTATCCAGGAATCATTTTGTTTCAGATTTATTGCTCGTTTCCGTCATTGATCTTAAGTTTGTAATTCATCAGTCCAGTTCCTTTTGTTTTTGATTTCTCGTTGTATTTTACCTAAATTACTAGTATAAATTGACCTAGTTGTTCATATGCACTTTCGGGTCACTCCAAGAGTGTTTCGCCAATTTCATTATTAGAGTTTTCTAGTCATTCATTTGAGATTGACCTAACAATTTCAAAGGTATTAATTTGAGTGTAGAGTATCGAAAAAAAACCCAAAAAACTTTCATCCAATTGAAGTGTAGAAATTCATTTCTTATGAGTATCCATTGTGATTTGCAGTCCGTTGTTATTGTCACTAGGTAACGTTATTTCATCTGAGAGTCTGCCACAATCATATTCGTTTGGAAAAGAAAGGGAAAATTTCATCTTAATCCAATGAAATCTGAACTCATTGAATTATTTTTCTTGTGCAAAATTTCAGTTGAAAGACAACGCTGATTTTTTATCTCATTAACAATCTGTTCCATGAAAGGTTCCTTCGCAGAAAATATCTAGCATTTGCTCATTCGTGTGCTTCAAAGTTACAGTTCAGCAATAGTTATTGTGGCAGAAACTTGAATGCTGTTACCATTGTCAACAGTGATTTATCCATCTGATAACGATCTTGTTCATGACTGGACTAGTTGAGAGAATGAATAATTCGATAAAACAAGTTAATAAAAGTAAATCTTGCACGTTGAAAGAAGTGATACATTAAAGAAGTGGTTATTGTTGTACAGTGTTACTTGTAATTTCAATACTCGAATCGTCAACTTCTTTTTTTTCAACAAATATCAGATAATGCAGCGTCAGAAACATTCACACAAGTGTTTATATTTGTGATTTTCGTCAGTATATTTCTGTTTTTATTGTTTTACTTTAACGAATATTCAGTTTTGTTATGCAGTTGAATGTATCCATGAAATTTGAAGGCATTTGATAGATGCAAACCATCAGAGTGCAGTTTCATCGATTGCCACTCTATTTATTTACAGCTTGAAATGCTTGTATATCTTATCAATTTCTTTCATTAATTCTCCATTTGTTTGCAGCAGTCATCTGTGGTAGTGATGAGAGATTACGACGAACCGGAACCGGACTACGTTAGTTAATGAATTCGTCATTTTTTAACGATGCTATCAGAATTGCCGTTAACATTATTCTGATGCGTGATTAAGCGTACGAATACTGCAGCGAAGCACTCATAATTTAGAATGTGAATTCAGCTGTGAACTTGCGCTATTTAAACTCATTAGTTTGTCTAAAACATTTTCTCAATTATTTTGGACTGTCTCTATCTGATCATTGTATTTTAATTTCAATTTATTCGACGTCATGTTTTCAATGCTCAATACTTACCTTATACCGAGCAGTTATTAAGTAGTGATAGACTAGTCACTTGGAATATTACTTTATGTAGTGAGTCACTTGAAATATTATATTTTCAATTAACAACCCATAATATTGTGTGATTCATACACCTCACCCATAACGTAAATGTTCTTCTTCTATGCTGTGTTGCAGTTTAAAATGCTCGTATCAAGCAGTTTATCAGTAAATCAATGACCGGAGAGTTACAACGATGCTCTCCTTTTTCGATAAACTACAGCAGAAAAAACGCTAAAGCAGTCATCTGTTTATTTCCAAGCGTTGTTCTCATAGTTTCGACCAACTGATTCGATTGCACTTCTTCGTTTTGGATTTTCGCAGAAAAACTCTCTTTGAGTCATCGACTGAGTTGATCTTCCGTTAGTCTTGCTTTTAGTTATCAACTGATTCATCGGTATTATTTTGTTACCGAATGAAAAGGAAAAGGTGAATGATTTCGTACGGTTATGGGCGATTTATTCGATTCTATGTTCATTCAGTCGTTGGTAAAGAACAATCGAATGGAGCGATAATAGATTGTAAAATCTACGTTTCGCAAACAATTGATTTAAGCTATGTTCGAATGATAACTGAAAAGAGAAATATGCACCGATTTTCTATTCTGCAGCTTTATAAGTGTTGATAAATTGGGCATTCGCATACACCTTCTAGATGCAATATTCACCGGTTGTTTACTGACAATTCCTGAATAAACAAATGCAATACCTAATTCTACGAAAGAACTAATTCTACATGGAGTCATTAGAAACATGCTGAAATTATAAGCATTTGCTGAAGTATTGTTACCAATATAATTTTGTGTTTGCTCAGTTTAGACTGAAGACAAATTCGTAAAATGGATACCAATTTTGATTTCATGAGCGTCTAAGCGCGAGAATGATTCATAAGCTCTGTTGAGATGGTTTGAAAATTCAATCGTTCTTCTACGATATTCTACTATTCATTGAATCATCCAACAAAAGGTTTATTAAAGGATTATGTATGCGTCTGTTCGTAATCGGGAATGAAGTGTGTTTTTCAAGCATCAATAGTCAAAATCTTCACTGCTCCCCTCCTCCTCTTTCATTCTCATGATTATTTTAGATTCCTAGACGGCGATATTTTAATAGTATCATTCGGACTAGTCGTGGAAGTGTAAATTTCCCAGCTAAACTATTCGCTTCAGCCTATATCAACTGTATTGTTTTAGTGAATTATGCACAATTCATCTGTTCAAATAAATAATGTTCAGACTAAAGAAAATTGAACTGATTAAAGACAGTTAAATAATCAACACGAAATTAAGTTATTAATTGAATGCTTACTGAAATATCAGCAGTTATTATTATAGAAGCCACCATTAGGATGTATCCATTCAAAATCCCCAAAAATTCTGACCTCGCTCATTGAGATGTTCTTGTTTTTAACAGCCACTCGCTCTGTTTCTGATTCCATTTCGTAAACGCTCTTCCAACTTCCTCGGAAGTGGTACTCTTTCTGTATTTCAATATTCATCGTTAACTGCCTTCCATATTTCGTATGTAACTTCGTCATTTAGCAACGTACTAAAATCATTTTATGTAATCCTTTGTGATGTCACCGTCCAGCAAAATGCTGAAATCAATAAGTTGACGCAAGAGTGTTGGTTCAGTGCTGGTGCTGATTTATGAATGAACCGAATGTAATCACTTTTTTCGTAATCCACCAGTTAAAAGCGACCCAATATGGATGTTCGCAATTAAAATGTGCTTAAAATTGTTTTATTGGGTCAGCGAAATTGCTATTCGGTTGTTTGTGGTCAGTGGTGCTTTCATCATTGCAATAAAACGGATTCGTCGTATTCAACACAGCTGACTGCGAACACATCGTATTTATGGCATTCCGAATGGTATCTCGAATTTTTATTTGATTTTTTATCGCTTTTCTTTGCTATTTCAGTTCAGATTCCTTCATGATTTCTTCATTAAAAATTTGCATTTTTTCTGCTCTGAAAGCATTTATTTTGTGTTGAATTTCTGTCTTCCTCGATGTGACTTCTTTATTTTTACGTTTTGAACTTCAAAAGTCTAATGTATCCTCTTCTAGAATGTTAAACATAATTCTGGCCGCAAGATTAAGCATTCTCGTTGTGAGGCATACAAAACGAGGAGCGCGCTAATCTTTTGACAAAAAATTGAATTGCTATTTGAAGTACTGATGAAATCATTTATCTAGGAACCGAGCAAAAATTGGCCCATTCATGTGTACAATTGTATACAATTCTGCAATTAGCTCTGTAGAAATGCTTTCGAAACCAAGTAAATGCGCTCTCTAATCTCAGAATCAGTCAAGTCACTACCACGAGTCATGAATGAGTACTTTTAAATGTATTTTTGAAGAAAGCAATTTCACATTCACATTCACTGAAATCGACCTTTATATTAATCTATAAATAGGAGATAGCTTTATTCTGTTTTTTTTTCTCCCAAAACTTTCTGTCTGTCATGTGACTGATGCTTTTAATGTGTCTCCTCTCGTTATTCATTATCTTCGGCCTCTGACAGTTAGATGGTATCGGAACTTAGACTTTCACTGATCAGATAAGAAGTCACATTCGAACGCATTTCAAAAATACAAAGACGTATTTAGGTGAGAGAACAAAATGGAGCCATCGAGCTGCATTCAACGTTGAGTTGAAATCAACGTTGATGTTCACTTCTTTTTCGTGTCTTTTTTTGGATTTGATGAATGCAGTGCAATGGGAATTTTATTATTTTGACAATGAATTTGCTTTTTCTTGTTGACAATTACAATAAAATCTGAGGGGTCAGTGTAATCGGAATCTCAAAAAAGAAACGAATTCTATGAGTTGTTTATGGCCGAAACAGGTTTGATTAATTGATTTGTTTAGTATTACACATCAGAAAGATTCAGCTCATTTAGCAATATCATTTGCAATAGTCAAGGAACTATGTCCACACGAATACCATTGTTATTTTCGTCACTGACTGATTCAGTGATTCAACTCCAAAACAATTTCAAACTATCACTAAACAGCTTGAACTGAAACATTTCACCTCTTTAAGATGCATTTACGGGATAAGTTCCGTGGGTAACTTAAAGATGCTGTGTAACGTATTGCTATAAAAAAACTCTCGATAATTTGATTGATGTTGTTTTCGGTATTTGATGGTACAACCTGTTATAATTGGAACATATCAGCGGAAAGCATCAGCAATGTTGTTTATTTTACTGTCAATTTCGCGCAATAATTGTAAAATGAGACCAATTGGTGGAAAATTTTTTGTCAAGTAATTTCAGTCAACAATATTGATCAACTGTTTTCGTGGTTGAGCGAAAGCTGAAAATGTTGAAAATTTTGTGAAACCGTAACATTTGACAATATCACTACAGTGTGATAATTTCATTCACAGCTAAAGAACTGCAATACGAGGTTGTTATGAGGCGAGATGAAGTATTTATTTGCAGAGTAATTGAAAGTGATGAGCGTTAGCAGCAATTCACTGGGTATCTATTCTCTTCGTTGTTCGGTGTTTGGTGGACTGATCGTTTCCATAGATACAAATTCAGTTTGTTTTGTATTGGTGATGTTGTTGCCTGGCACCTTCATTGGTATCTTTCCTCTTTGATTGCTGGGTCTTTGTTCCGCCGCATAGAGACTAACGAATTACGAAAATTTACAGATATCGTTCGCTATTGATCCTACAGCGTTTCCAACCTGGAGCAGCACACCACTCTTAGTTTAAACGGTTTTGCTATTGAGGTAGCGCTTCTGACGAGCGCATATTTACAAGCGTTTTCGATCTCTTCTATGCTTTAGTAACGGAGACGAAATGTTTTGAGCGCATTTCATGTAAACTCTGCACCTACATGCTACCTAGCCTTGATATAATGACCCTTTTCATGACATGTTAGGTTGCATCATCATCGACAATTTAATGTGCACATTGTCGGTACCGGAACCTTTGTGATTTAATCAGTGTTCCAATAATCATTTTTTGAGTCCACATGCTTAGATGCCAACTTGGCGGTTACTTCGCGCAACCTGTCGATTAACGGAATATTGACAGTCAGGACTTCAGCACTAAACTGAATTCATGCATTTCATTTCTTTAAGATGATTGCAGCGAATGTGTTCAACAAACCAGCAGCAATGCTTTCATGCTTAAATATAATAATTTATGTATAACGACACTATTAGACGGTATCGTCACACATAAATTATTACATTTGAAGATATTTTATGAATCGCCCAAATTTTTTTATGCGTACATTACGATGATATAAAACGTTGTATCGTCTAAATCCTTAGTGTCATTGTACCGTCAATGTCGTGAGATCTGAAGATCAGATATAAGAGTACTTTATCGAGGAACAATAAATCATCACTAGACGACGCTATCAGTGCATTCTCTCGTTGTTTCTAATTCCTCGTGTTTTTTGTTTTCCGAGAAATCTTTGCGATGGCCTCACTTCAGTCATCATTAATTGAATCTACTTTACCTACAGCACACTTTTGGTTTTCACTGAAGAATTCGAAAGAATTCAAACGAACAACGTTCAATGTCGTAACTGTTTTCTTTTTGTAACCTTCATCATTAACATTCTCACCGTGCCATTTCGCATTTAAACGAAAATAAATTTTCGAGAGTATTCCTCACTTCAAAGAACCATCCGCCTTGTCTGTTCACTGTATACTTGAAATATTTGGGAATTTTAGCAAAATAATCTCATCCGTGATGTTTTCCCGCTTTTGAAAACTCTTTACAACTTCACAGTTATTCCACCAAATTGTAGTTTCGTCAATAAATCATCTGCAACAAATAAATTAAAATCAGATGAATTTTGTCGAATGGAAGTCATTCCTTATGGGTATCTCGTCATAATACTTTTTTAAAATCTGCTTTCAGTGCCGTTGCAGTTAATTCTCTATAAAAGGAATCATTTTTTGCATTGGAAGTTGATTTCTTTATTGAAATTCTTAACGTTGACATTTGTGATGTTCACAACGTTTGCAAAACAAATCTTTTTTTGCTTACAGAAATAATTCATTTATTGACATTCGTAAAGGTTTATGACTTCGTTCAGACGAATAGTTCGAACTCAGTTTTTATCCGCACGAATTTTCCAACAGACTCAACGTATTTGACTCATTCACTTCACAAGTCGATTAAATCAATCTTGCAAAAAATCTGACAATCATAACGATGATTCAGCTTAAATGACTGATCACTAATTAGGAACCTTGAACATATCTCTTAAATCATGCCGCTGTTGTGTGCACATGACAATTATCCTCTTTACTGTTTCTTTCATTAATTCTCTTAACCCCTTAATTTCATAATGTGCTGTATGAATAGTGCGACTTATCGCTTCATGAACATGAACACAATACATTAGATCTTAAAGCATCAGTGTAGCTGATCGTTTTTTGCAAACAGAAGTGATAGTGAAGAATTCTGCTGAATCTCAGATCACTTCGAAAAATTTCTAATATAGCTGCAATTTTAAATGGTGCAATGAAACACTTCAGTTTCATCAGATTTCGTAATTAGTTTCGATAACTTCAATGGATATTTTTTTCTGACATGTGCAAAGGAAAAACTGTTTTATTGATGACAGCGAATCGTTTTCTGCAAACTTTACCTTGCATTGATTGAGTGCACGCGCTGTTTTGAGGATTCCCTTTTGAAAATTTTGATTTTGCAACATCGATAGCATTCCACAAGGTCTTTATCCACCATGATTAATGTCCATTATTACGAAACACAGATGAATTCCTTTAGGAAAGCAGTTGGTTCAGATTATTAATCTAATTTTCAACTTTCTACGCAATCTAGCGTTTCTTTTTATGTAATTCGCTTTATTTTAAATTGTTGCTAATTCATCATAACACAAACGTATATTTAGCGATAATCATTAGGAAACATTTTTTCACCGTCTTCCTGGAACCTGCCAGTAATTTTATCGAAAATTATCGTTCATTTGGAACATAGAAAGGAAAGAGGAATTTGAGAGGAGCGATTCTTCAGTCACTGCCATAATATCATCTGCTTCAATCAAAACTATCATCTTCGCGAAGCATTATGATTGACACTACTGCCACGTTTACGCTTATGATTTTACTTCTTCGGTGAACATTGTTACAACTTTATTCCCTCATAACGGTATTAGTTTCGCAAAACTATTCGACTGGATTACTTTACGTTCCTTTGAAAAAGTTCTCACACTGGTGACAACAACAAGTTACAAATAATAATTCGGCAATATGGCTGATCATCTGAATTGTGCTGCGATGACAGTTTGAACGATTCGGAATGGTTCGACATGTGAGCTTGGGTGCGAAATAAATATTCATATCCCAAAGCAGACTTAAATGACACTACTTTTTTCGTTACCTGGGATATCACATCTTCAATCTACGTTCCTTTCCAAGAACCAAATTTCTTTTCCATTCTCGAAAAGTTTCTCTCATTTCTCGTCTCGAAAAATATGATTTCTGAGGCACCAACATCAAAAATCTAACATCGTTTCTGTTCGCAGGTTTCAACGTGGTTCATCGACGGGTATATGGCAAAAGTAACTTTTCTTTCGATCTAATTCCTGTTCGGATTAACGTTCTTCGAACACACGTTGGGCGTGGTTTGTTGTTGGGGCAGTAGAGAAATGTCGATGCGATAATGATTTTGTTGTTGGCGTTGAACATCGGCAAAGAATAAGTGAATAAATATCTCTGATTGAGAATCACAACTTATATGAACAACCTTCCAGCAGTCGGCAGTCATTTTTAAGTGAATACTGCCCAATTGTTTCTGTTCATTGCAATTCACAACTGTTGATTTCCGTCATTAAATTTGATTATCGTGCAAATTTATTCAGCGGAACACTTACGGTTCACAGTCAGCAAACAACATAACGTTTCATTTACCTGAAGGAAAATCATTGAAGCGAATTCGTGGTACGTTTTTCGCCGATTTGCATTCGCATTTCTGCAAGAATATTCACTCGTTTGAAAATCCGACTGACGCTCGTTTAACTGTCACACTATATAAATATATCCACTGACAACATCCAAACCAATTTTGCAAACAAACGAGAATATTATTGTATTCACTGGGCACGAATGGTTATTCTGTCGGCGTTCAATTGAACAATAACTGCGAATGGTATTGTGTTCGAATAAAACGAAGTGCAGTCGTATCTTTGAACTCGTCAAAATTCAAGTGTCTCTATTTCAATAATAATAATAACCAATTTGTGCTCGAAATATTAATTTCCCTTTCCGTGCCTACCGTGTCTTTCGTAACAACGTACTGCTGAGTGTACTTCACCACGAACACTCCCGCTCCACAGCCTATTATTCAACAACGCATTTGATGACCATTGTGTAGTTGATTTTGAGGTGTTATTTCTATTGTTGTTATCGTTTTCATCGTGCAAATGATTCCTTCATTCAAAAACTTTAAAATGTGTAAGTTTTAATCTCATTTCTCTTAGATTTACTTTTTTTTCGCATTTTTTTCTCCGTAACAAGATTGAGGTGCACGATATATTAATCGCCACTGCTCAGATTTCATCATTGCAAAAGATTTTTTCCACACGAAACTTCTCACAATCAGTCAAATTATGTTCTGTTCTTAAGTTGTTCAACCAGATCGCTCTCCTCAAGAGGAATGAATCTTTTCGCAGGTACTCGCCTCATTGCTCTTATGAAATACGAGCATTATAAGTCATTTGCTATGTTGAAAAGTGTTTTGGATTGTTTAGTAATCACAATCTGTCTTCTTGTCATATATAAAACCATTTAACTCATTTGAATGAACAATATGACTGTCAAGCTGTACAATAAATTCAGTCTTTTCTGCATAAATACCGTATAACTTAAGCTATTCGTGTGCATTCCTTCTAACAAACATGACCAGCACGTTTGCGAATTCATCATACCAGCATATAGTTGTTGTTGTGGTCAAGCCTCGTGGGTAGTGCTGATATTTGTTTGGGGCAAACCTTTCGGAGGGTGAAAGTTCCTTTCGGCAAAATGTAAGAAAAATGTTTAGGGCAGATAGACATAATGGTGAATAGCATTTATGTACATTCTTTAGGTGTGCGAAGTGTGCGGGCTCGCATAGGTCATGGAGTCTTGCTGAGATTGTAAGATTATAGTGAATGAATGGTTGTAGAGCATTCTCAGTGAGAACGCATCGCTCTTTGCATTCATAAATAAAGTCTTGCTTTTGTTGATTGCGATTGTTTTTATCGTTGCAACTGACAAAATAATGATTCATTTCTCACCGTTATTGAATCGAGAACCAACTGTAATTATATCAAAAATTTCACTTAATAATCATTCCAACGACAATTTATGATAGAGGGTTGTGTTGAGTGTTTGAAAGTAATTAGCATTTGGTTATCATTTGAGAATGTCAGTAGAAATTGAAAAATTCTTTCGTTTTTATTTACCGTTGTATTTTTTGCTTTTATCGGTTCCATTAGAGTAAACAGTGCACAGTTGCGCTTGCGACATTCAGTTGAACAAAGTTCCAGTTTTCGAAGTGATTTCTTTGAAAAAAAGGAATTTTATATGTTAATATCATTGGTGGCAATATCACAATAAGAACGATTTCGTTAGAATATGTAATAATTGCACTAAAACTGACAACACTAATGGCCATGGAAGCAATAATGAGAGATGAAAAGTAATGATAATAATTATGAACATGAATTGCAATATGAAACGAAACATTGGATTAATTATTGTTTTGATTATGTGAGGTAATTGAAAACGGGAAATGCCAAGTCGAAAACATTAGAAAAACTTGATATTACCTGCGGAAATATAAGTATTTATGTTCTATTCGCTGTAACACGTTTTCGCTTTCACAGCCATTCTATATTCTAGATGCATTTTTTTCATTGATTATCGCATAAATTTAAGTGCTTCGTTTTTTTTTTTGTTCCTTCCATTAGTATTTTTCATTGTTTCTGATTGATTGATAGCCAAGTTGGCAGCAGAACAAAGAGTTGAACTCAGTTGTTGTCTAATAATAAGTTGTGAAACAGCGTGCTATTCTACTATAGATGATGGCA
>JAPYMA010001899.1:0-14301 GCA_035041965.1 Anisakis pegreffii
GGACTCTGTGTTTCTGGGCCCCCGAGGGTAGGGCTCAGGGCCTCCCGAGACATGATAACCCAACCCCAATTCCTACCCTCGCTGACCATTACCTCGGAGGTCCTTGAGCCTGGTTATGCTTCAACCTAACCCTGCTAGAGAGGCTCTGAAAAGAATTTCAAAAAGATGCATGTTACTTGATCAAAAAAGAATCAAGTATCTAATGGTAGCGCAAATGATCCAGAAAAGCAATATATACGATTCAGTCAGCTTCAACTTATATCTCAGCGGTGGCCATCCTTCTCGTTCATCAATAAGGATATTATTAATTCTATTGAGTGCTCTCATTAATACTTAGCAAGAAATGATTTATGTATTATGTGGATATCGACACTCAGCCTGTATATTACAGCCTCAGGGTACTTCTCTGCCAAAATTCGTTTGAATAAAAGCCTAGATACTATTTGTGAGCTGTGATCGCTCCGCTCTGCCTAGGGTTTTCCTCTTTTCTGTTCCAATTTTTCGCCTCTCAGCCACTCCAGTCGACTGAAAAGTCTCACTGTCGAAATCGCGTCGAATTCCTTCTAGCGACACTGTGCACATTTGTTTTTGCATTCTTCATCTACCAGAAATCCTTGCTTGATCGGTGAGCATCTCTTATTTTCAGGGGCTTTGCTTCGCTCGTTGAATATCTTACATCTCTGCTAGTTACAAAGCTTGCATTTTCCCTCCATTAAGTCGTAACCTTCCACTGTAACAGCCATTGTGCATCGTATTCGATTCTTTTGTAATGATACATTTGTATAGTTTTGAAAAGCATTTTGTAAGTCATAAAAGCAATGTGATGAGGCAATTATACTCGTTCTAGGCAGATGTTCTATTTTCGCATGTTACATTTCAATGGCCACAAATCTGCCACCAGAACAAGAGTTTCTCTTTCATCGCACCGTATCTAATAAATCAAACTTGATATCCTTCTCCCCACCCTCCACCAGTTACTCCGTACTTCCACATCCCATCATGTCCCGTTAAATGGATCGTTGAAAGACCATGTCTAATCCCCCGCTGGTCGCTTGTTCTTTTCTGTCTTTCATTATGCGTTTTCCCCTACGTTTCTATTTCTCTCCTTCATTCCAGCCAAATCTCTCCCTTTCTCTCTTGTTCAACATCTTTATCCATCTGTAAACGAAAGAAAAATCAAGCCAAACAAAAACAAAGTGGGTTGAGCATAAAGGAATCTTATGCGAAAGAATAAGGATTTGAGAGGGATTAAAAGATGTGACAGTTCAGAAGCACTGTAGCAAAGTCCGATGCACTCACGCTCATCTGGTTACAATATGGCCAAACGCACATCTGCCGGTCTACTTGTTCGCCTGATGGCTCCTGCTTGGTTCAAATCGTAGCACATTAGAGACTAATTGAGACAGATTTTTTGATTATGTTCCGGAAAAGAAAACCAAATTTATACTGAAGTTGAATGGAAATGGCGTCGAAACATATGTCTCCACATAAGGAATTTACTGATTCGATGCCTTTTCAGTAAGCACATCACCAAATTTCCTTTCATTGGCTCACTAAAATGTTTTTAAATTCCATCCACTGTATTTCAGTGACTGAGAATCTGGAGGAAATGATAGTCCCGGATTTTTCGACGAAATGATAAATTAAAGTCAAGTGATCACGTAAGTAGTCGAATTATATCACCTATAAGATCTCAATTATATTATACATCTTGCAGTTCCGTCGGATTTTTTGCGATAGTCATGCCATATGCTAAAAATCGTGTTTGGGCGAAAATTGCTTCAAGAGAAGATAAATTTGCTTGAATTACTTGAATAGATATTTTAATAATGAGTACTTTGTTAAAGAACGCTAGTGTTTTGCTCGTATAGTCGAGATACTCAACAGAAAGACTCGATTAGAGGGATGGTTCAACCAGAGCACTTTCCTAAGTTCATTCATCGTGTTATTCAAGACATATGGCAAAAATCTGGCCAGAGATACGCTGTAAACTTTTCATCTGTTGTTATTATTGATATTTGTGTTATTAGAATCGTTAATAATATTATTATTATAACTATGACGCACTACTGAAGTTATTATTGCTAATAGAATTGTTATTATTACTACAAACAATAAAACGATTCGAAGACCATCTCCATTCATTTACTCTCTTCATCAACTTACTTCTTATATTCTCGAGTTTCCTTTGGCTATTTGTTGTGTAATATCATTATTTCAGTATCTAGTTCCAATTAAGTATTGCTTTAAGTTTGGCGTATAACAAATAATCGCAGCTGTCTAAAGAAAGTTCTGCATGCAGAAAGAATGTAAAAGCTGTGTGTTAAAAGAATAAGTGCTTTGAGTTGAGTGAACGCAGCAGTACGAAACTGAGCGAGAACGGTTATCAGTTATGGTATCTGGAATCACAATGATTTGGCTGGCGGATCAACATTGCTTATTGTTTTTGGGCCAGTGCTTCGATAAACTCTCTGTAACGGACGAAAAGCTTTTAAGAATTTCCCAGTTCACCTCTTCAGACCCTCGTGTGAAGATATTCTAATGGATGAGAGTTCACTGCAGACCAATGATGTATCTGGTTGAGATTCAGTCTTAATTGCGTTCTACTGACGCTGCTTACCTTGATGCAAAGTACGATCTCTGTCGAATTTCCCATTTCTTTTGATTACTCAATAACTTATGGATTTTGGCTGTGCTGCAAACCATCAAACTCTGTACTGTCTCTTAACTCTTGGAGGAAACTGTGTTTGTATATGTGAACTTATTTGCTTAATTATGAGCCAAACCTACAATTCAGCATTGAAGTGGTATATAGTTCTCAGCGTATATTGTAAGAATGAACAAGTTCTGAACACTTCAATGGCTTCAGTTCAGGCAGACAGGTGCATGTGTTGATGTTTGCATTCACTTTGATTTGTTTGTATTCAAGTTTGCTACTCTTGTAACCTCAACACCTACGTTTACACTTGCTACTGTCATTGTTATGTTGCTACTGATGTTACTGTTGTTATTGATGGTGTTATTATTTTATTGTTGCAATTGCTGTTACTTACAATGAAAAACGGTTCAAAATGTTGTACGGTTTCAAAGTTCTTTGCTGAAGAAGAAAAGTTATTAAAAAAATCACAATGGTAATAAAATTATAAGGAAAGAAATAAAATGATATCATTGATTCGGTTAATTCAGATGTTAATTCAAATTAATGATTAGTTCATTTGCATCTCTTAGAAAGGTGTCAACGGGCAATTCGAAGTGACATCGGGGTGTGGTTTTGCATTGTTCTCATTGAGATATAACACTTGAATAGATTATTCATATGATTCCAATAAATTGTTGCCACATTAGCATTGTTCTCATTCAATTCACCTTCATCGTGCACTCAGACCCCATCATCACCATCCCAAGTGTATATCGCAACGTAGCATCTAATCTATCACCAAACATAAATACAAATGTTCGTATGAAACAATCTTGATTTATGAGTGTTCCATCGTTGAATCGCTCAATTTGCTCAAAAATGTCATAGACTGATCTTTTTTTCATGCATACTTAATACGGTCTATCATACTTTTTTGGCTTGTCTAGGCATAACTTAAGAGGCAAGCTGAATGGGCTCTATTCCGCATATTCATTTTTTAAAATATTATTACCTAGAGGATACGTCTTGAACATTTCTTATGCTCATTTTCCGACGTTGGAATCGCAGGCACAAACGCGTAACCTTTTAACCGATAATGGCCTGATTTTTTCTATAAAATCGTGGTTGTTCTCAGTGAAAAGAAAAGTTTTTTGTATAATATTTCTACTGACAATAGGAGATTCCAGTTGACTGCATTCATAATCTTCAGTGCTTTCAAATCACTGCTGAATTAGTTCTAACAATCAAAAATGTGAACGTGTTCGTAGGTACAACACAATCAAGTCAAAAATTATTATGGTTATTACTCAGTATTTATCTTTTTTGATAGAATTTTATTTGTTGTTACTATTGTGTTCGTAATAATCGTACTAGTACATTTGCTAACACGATTATATTCACATGGAAATTTGATTGCAAAAAAAAGTTTCGATTTGCACTCGTGTTTGTAAATTGCGATAATTGAGCTCTCATGTAAAGCAACAATGTGTTGAAGTGCACTGACTATTAATATTATTGTCGTTATCATAATTACTTGCAGTAGAAGTGTTTTGTTAAGACTGCGTTATTGCATTTGTTATTATCGTTACTCACATGAACTGTCACTCAGTATTTCTTCGCTTATTCCACTGCGCATTCCGTATGTTAACCTCAACTCGATCATCGTGCTCATCGAAATGATTCTAAGCCTGAGTGAAATCTGAGGTCAGCATAAGCCAGTTGCTAGCCCTGTTCTCACCGGTTCCTCACTCAATTGTTTGCGACTGAATATCAAGCGATAGGATCTCATAGTACATAATAAACACTCTAACTCTATTAAAAAAGAACCACATAAAATCCAAAGTTCAGCGAAAAAGAATGCGACTGTCGTTGTCGTACGCAAAGAACACTGACATCTCTGAGAAAGTGTTTGGGAATATTTCGTACAGAATGCAAAAATTACATCTTTCGCCGTTTTTCCCGTTGCTCAGCGAATAAATGAATGCGTTCGTTTGTAAACTTATGAACGAATGACGACAGCCGACGTGTTCTGAATGACAATGTTGCGCTTAGTTGAATTACTTTTATTTTCTTGTTATTATTATCATTTTATTTGTGACATTATTCAATTCATTGAATAAAGTTCATACCAATATCAATAATACTATTTATCATACCAATGATAGTAAGCACTATATATATATATATATATATATATATATATATATATATATATATATATATATATATATATATATATAGTTCATTAAAGAGAAACATTGAAATAGCGTCCGAGCATGTAATGTAATTCTGACAATATTGAATTACTATTTTTGCATTATTCACACATAGTACAACATATCCGAAGAATTAATCAATTTAAAATATTACTGAATTTCTGTGCGATTATTTTGCATTCACGCGTGTTGATGGTGTTATTTGAGCATTTTTATCAGGATTCTCATATGATATTATTATCATAATTACCAACAATATTGTGCAATAACTTTATGGAGTTTTGTTTTTAACATTTATTGATAATATTTGAAAATTGCTGATTATCAAATGGGATAAAGTTTGACTGAATAATCGCTAATAAATTATCAGTGAGCTCTGTTTTCGCCTAATCTCTACGAGAGTAACGTTTCTTTTAGCATCATTATTTTCATGCACTCACTTCGATTCAATGTAGTCAGCGTGAGATTCAACGCTTGTTCAGCTGTTTGGCTTGCAGACAATCAAATTTCCAGAAATCAGAGTACATTTTAAATTTCAACTCTAAAAACGAACACTTTCGTTGCTGTCATTATTATTTTTGCTAGGCCAATTTCGATAATTGCCTTCATTCGCCTATTGGTGTTGTTTGAGAGTAACTTTGGCTTAGGTTTACATTTTTTTTTGATGCTATCACAAAGTCGCAGTATCGCTCAATTCAGGCGAACTGCGCCAGCCATCTTTAGCTGAAGGAATCCTTTCCATTTCTCATCTTTCGCTCTCTATGGTAGGATTGAATTCGACTCGTGGTATAGCATCGGGAATGGCCCTAGTGTGAGGGCAGAAGAGAAACTGGATTAGAGTAAATGAATAAGCTATTATAGTAAGGCTCCATCCAAGAATCTCCACTCTAAACTTCATTTCCAATTCTGAGCCACCATATGAGCCTCGTTCATTCATTGAGTTCCTCGCTCACAAACAGTTACTTTTCAAGCGACGACCTCTTGTAAATCTAGTAGAACAACGAATTCAAGGAATGAATGACCGTGGTAAAACAACCTGCAAACGCTAGATGATCTGCAGTAATCATTCATTTGTTACTCTTAGATTCATGATCAGGCTTAGGTCAGGATCTAACACAGGATCGACTGATACTCATAATCAGGACGCATAATAAAGACAAGACTCATAATCAGACTCAAAGTCATAATCAAAACAATGATATGTTTGAATGATATGTAACGATTAGGAATATTCCATTGCACATTTTTTTCGTCGATATTGCTTAGAATCAGAATCGAAGCGATAAAAATGTATCTTATGGGAATTTTTTTTTTGAGCTTTTCGATGGGACACAATGAATAATTCAATTCTAGAACCAGTTCCACCGTCCTCTTTCTTATCTCAATTTATCTTGATGAATTATCGCTAAATTTTGATTTTATCTTTATTGCTGCAAGAGTGGTGCTTAATGTTGGATGGTGACAGGTGCAATGAATAATAGCTTTCAACTAATGCAGCTGAAAATATCTTCAATTAATCACCTTATCGAGCTCTAAATTCTCTTTCTTCATGATTTGTTGAAGTCGTTTAAATTTTCAACGAGTCAGTTCACACTCAAAGCTGAAAATTTTCCGGGGTAAGCGGCAGACTACACTAAAACCTCAAAAATTCTTTGGGCTGATTACAAATTTCTTCTGCTTTTTTAAGAGTTAAAGGCAAACTATATCAGTTTAAGAAAACCGCTGCATTGTTTCTGTTCTATTCATCAGTCGGCAGCTTTTTACCAGTTGGAAATACGAATTAGCTTATTGTTAGCTGAATTTAGGAGAGAATGACGCCCTTCTCAGTGTCTCATTAGCGGATATAGCATTGGAAAGCCATTCGATCCAGATGTCAGCTTTCGGCGACGTTTAAATTTGTGTCGAGGCTCGCGATGAACAGGAACGGCCTCGACACTTTAATTTTGTGTGTGATTCGGAGCGTAGCATTGAAATAGTCAAGATTAGCCCCATCTCCCTTGAGCTGTGGTTGTGCCTACACAAAAAATGAGGATTGCATATCATGTGCAAAAGAAACGAGTGTAAGGATGAAGGAATAATTTTTTATGTCTCTGTCACCATTACTACTATCAAAGTGATTAGCTTTTTTTTTCATTTCATTACTATGAGAGTTTTCTCATTATTGTTATTATTCTCATGATTAAGAAGACTGCGACAACTCAATTATTTCTATTAATGTCATCTTCCATACGGTTATTGTGAACATCAAAATTATTCTATCGGTTAGCGTATTTTATCATGTGCCATTATGAATTTCAGATCAATATTATATTATATTAGCGATGCATTTTGCAATCAATCAACAATTCCATACCATCAGCACCATTGTTTTTGCATGAGTTTGCTCACTCACAATCACCATCGTCCTTCACATCCGCAAATGTGTATTGTTTAAATCTAATTCCAGTGACAAACGATAATTAATATTACCATTCGATTATTGAAAGTGTTTCGCATGTTTTCGTTCATTTCAATGCTACTATTTTAGTAATAAACAATTTTATGCCTATTTCGTATTTACTATTAATCGTGTTCTTTTGAATGCTCTGTTTTAATGCGTTTTCATGTACGCATATGGAAAATGAGAATGACAGAGTTAGGCACAAGTATTGCGATAGTGATTGTGAGGATATTTATAAAGATGATAGTAATTATAGCGTTTTTGATAGTGATAATAAAAAGATGAATAATAGTAATACTGCTATTATTTTCTTTATGCTAATCGTAAAAAGTATTCAAAGAATGGCGACAACAGCAATAATGATAATAACGATAATTAGAATATCAATGATGGAGATACTTTGAATTGTGAAACGAGAACGGAACAGAAATCGTTTTTCTTTTCATAAACGAAATGCAAAAAAAAAACAAAATTTGTTTACAGTGTGCAAAAATACGAAAATAATATTTGATGTTGCATAAGCACATCACCGTTCTCCCACCTTCAATATCTTGCTTATACAAATATTATACGCATCAATATTCATTCATGTTCAATCAATCGTTTACGAAATGTTATTTTCGATCAAAATACGTAACAGATGCTGAAAGATTTTCAATCATTTTACGCATTATTCCATGCATATTGTATCTTTCGTAATTTATTTTCATTTCTTTTTTTTTCGAAATCTATTCACGATACACAAGATTTATCGTGGTGATGATCATATCGATATAATGCAATCAAATCTTCAACGAGAAAAGAATGCACCGTTTCACAGCGTTTCAATACCAATAAAACAGTTATGAATTGCAATTCACGTTTCCGAATTATGTAGAGGATATGCCTTTTAATCACTGGATCGCCATAAAGAATAGGTTAAGTAGTCGAAGAGGAAAGGGCCTGGATCCATGGCTCTAAGCCTAAGGCGCACTCGACTTTCAGCTAGTGCCAATTTCAGAACAATTCATCAATATTGAGTCGTTCTCAAGTAAGGCTAAGGTTGATACTTGAGGCTGAAGCCGAGCAGTAACGGTTTTTCAAATGTGCTCGCCGCTAACAGCCATAATCTGCATGGATTCAAAAGATGTTACAAGGAGGCATTTAGTAGTTACTCGAAGGGTAAGATGGGGCATAACCAAAGGAAGGCCCCAAATGATTGCCTCTACGCTCTCCCTATCAATTCCTTTGCTTTGATGGTCAATCGACCGAAATGTCAGTCTTTTTTGATCGAATAATGCAGTGCTTCACAGTCATTTATCATGTGGATGGCCGATATTAACGCGTATGACAAAACTGAGTCAGAAAAAAAAGCACCACAAGAAGCCAACGCTTGTTGATCCGCAGCTTTGGCAATCCGCTTTTGCGATATCCAGTTTCATGCAGATCCGTTTCGTTCATATCGTGTTTCGTCTAGATTTCGTTATTGAATTCCACACTGGCCACTTCCATCCAATGAAACTTCAGGGTCGAAGCACACATAAGCAAACATGTTAATGCGGTTGTTCAAAGCAGTATGGATTTGTCGAAATTGAGAGCCGTAATTCCGCCGATATGCTTAGTTCTGGCCTTAGTGGTGCTTGTGAATGTGTCGTATATGAGTGTCAAAGTTAGCACAACACCGTTGAGTGAATCGCCACTTTACGGACAATACGATGTCGAATATGCGAGTGCCTCAAATGGTGTTGTATCAGAAAGGTATGCCATCAATGAATCTCCCACCTATTCTCCTGCTCTCTCTTCCAGAAACTTACCCACTAAAGAAATCCACTTATGTTCAACCCTGCTTGAAAGTTCCTGCCAGACGCTTCTCTTAATCCCTTCAATGCTCTGATTGATCAAATAATGAGAAGTTAACTGAACTTTTATTCGTTAATCGTTATTGAAATTTTTGCTTACTGCGTCCTCGAATTTGAAGCTGTTCATCTCCTAATCAAATTCTCCTGTCTTCGCGATTTTTTGGCCCTTGAATGCAGCTCAACTCATAAATTTCAGTCTACCATTACCGTCACCATCGGCCGCAGTGAAACGCGTCCAAAGGTTGCCGCAATGTCTGATAATCGGTGTTCGAAAAGGCGGCACGAGGGCGTTGCTGGACGCACTCGCGTTACATCCTCAAATTCGTGTGGCGCGACGTGAGATGCATTTTTTCAACAGCAACGAAACGTATGCGAAAGGAATTGATTGGTACCGATCACAAATGCCTTTTACATACGATGGACAGGTGAGGAACATCAATCTTGGATGAGACCAAATAAGCCATCGGACGCTAGCAAAATTCCACCCAAAAAGCATCCCAGAGGGAGAACTGTAGAAGACTGATTGGATATTTGGCAAACCTCAAGTCCCTTTCAAAGAAATATTTTTGCAGACAGGTCACTTGGACAAAAAAGGGTTCGCTGATTGAGATAGGATAAGAACGCTCTCAACAGTTTTGGTGCAGTTCTGACAAATAAATTAGGCATAGCTGATTGGATGAAGAGACAACAAGCGAGCAAATTCCAGGTGACAATTGAGAAGACACCTGGTTATTTCACAAATCAATTCGCTGCCGAACGTGCGTATCGTATGAACTCGACAGTGAAGTTGATTCTGATTGTTCGCGATCCGGTGACGAGAGCCATCAGCGACTTCACTCAGGTGAATTGTCTAGTATGAATTAAACCTAAGTTCTGAATTTCAGTCCAACAAGGATAAGATTTCTCTCACAGACTCATATGTGTGCAATTGTTAGTGAAGACTGTGTCGCAAAATTGAAACGTGACACCAGAAATATTGAAATCTGACAATGAAAATAGTTATAAGCTACTCTATGCAAGTTTCTTTGGGGCACAGCGGAAGAATGGTCTTGTAACCTTTGCTACTATTAGATGGATTGCCTGAGGAAGTTCGAGAGGACTTTTTTTCGTGTGTTGTGGAATATTATTTTAAGAGGAAAAGTTGTTGGGAGATGGATAGTAAAAGACGAGACAAATGATAGATGATGATAATAAAGAAGCATTAATTTACTTGTAATGAGCTACTTACTGTAAATGATGATCGAATGATTAAATAAACAAACGAACATGTGCAGAGATAGCATTTACATGAACAGTCGTCAGTGTTGATTGATGAGCAACACATGTATCTGAGCAAGGTTTTTTCGCATTCTGAAGTGTTCCTCTCCATCTCAACAACTTCAACATCAATTGTTTTGGTTGCGATTGTGCGTAGATTCGTCAGAGATTGATGTTTCGAGCACTTGCAAACATTTTTTTTGCAAATGCACTTAGAAAAACAACGAGTTCGATCATATCGTCCGTCGATTATTACCAAAAGGTCGACCTCAAAACATCGAGCAATCGGAATGTTGACTGAAGACATATTACTGATATTCCATTGAGCTTTTTTAACCGATAATTTTGTAATTTTATAAAACTCTCTTGACATCCTTTCGGAAGAGACAACCATGCTTAGGCTGTTGTTCTGTTTCAATCCAGGCGACTGAACATTATGAAGCATGGGGGACAAGCTTTAGACTAGACTAAGGACTAAGGCTTAAGATTTAAGATTAGGCTTAAGCTGAAGCTCACTCCAAGATTGGGCTTAGTCTTCAGAGTTATGGCTTAAAACTGGGCCTAGATGGACATTCAACTCAGGAACGATCACTGAATAATTGGGTATATAAAAGGTAGCGAATGTTCTGTGGATGGATATTCAAGCTTCGAGTGCAATACAATAGGCGGTTGTCATGAAAGAATTGGAATTGAGTAATGTTAGATGATGATTTCAGGTGATACACACAAAACAAGAGCGAAACAAGACACTTCCTGACTTCGAAACTGAAGCGTTCCTTCAGAGTGATGCACAAACGATCAATGTGGACTATAAGCCTGTCAGGAATTCGTTGTATTCACTGCATCTGCGCGAATGGCTGAAATACTTTCCACTGCAGAACTTTTTGATTCTCGACGGTGATCGTTTCGTGCTGCAACCACTCATCGAGGTTTCGCACTTTCACCTTTGTAGCATTCGATTGTTAGACATTGGATACGCTGCAAACATTGAATGATACCCAAAATTCGGCATTTGTCTGTCAGTGTTGACTTTCCCATTCAGTCAATTTGTCCCCATCTCAGTCGATTCTAGAAGATATCGTTGAAAATATCACTTGATACAGTCAACTAACATTGGCACAGTAATCAGATCACTTCTAATGGTTCATAATCTAACAAATTACGATGGTAATAGTGGTATCAACAAATGAATTTAGTAATTCTCATCTTTAGGAGCATCAATGAATTGGCAAATTTTCATTCGTTTTTCAGCTACGAAAAGTCGAGCGTTTTCTGCGGGTCGCTGCAAATGGTATTGATAAGGATCAAGTGGTGTTCAATCGACGTAAAGGTTTCTACTGCTTTCGACAAAAAGACCATCGCACGGCGAAGTGTTTGGGCAATACAAAAGGACGAGCGCATGCTCAAATCTCGCAGCATAGTCAGCAAAAGCTTCGCAAGAATTTCCTCGCCTATAACCGACAATTCTATAAGATGGTCAACAGGTGGTGGCCATGGGACTAGCAATCCAATCATTTCATGCAATGTACAATTTCAATCGAGGATTTATATGCTCCAACGTTTTCACGCGTTGTTACCGCATTCGTTATTGTATTTCGTGAAAATGTGTTTTATTCACGTACAGATTTTTAATTCATTCATATTATCGCATTTCACTATGGTTGCCTTCTCACTTCACTGTGATTATAATCGTCTCAATTTGAGATATCTTTTACAATGACTTGTTCTTGACTCTGGCCTATCGCCGCTTCTTTCAACTAAAAAATGCCCATTACTTCTTTCTTTTCATCATTTTTCCTCTATTCTCGAACAAATTGAGCCATTTTCGGAAGGCTCAATCAATTGAGGCCATTGCCATCTGCATCTATTGCTCCTCATCATCTGTCTATCATCGGGCGTCAAGCTGTAGTTTACGAACCACTCTTTTATGCTGTTCACAGATATTTCTGTGCTTATTATACTGTGAGACTCTCAGACGTCAAAACCCCCTCCTGTTACCGCTAGGCGGGCCAGTTGTTTACAGTGTTCCAAGCTACGCTTCGGGTCTGAACTGCTAGAGAGCTGTTAGCTGAAGTGCCTGATTTAGATGATATAATGTGCATTTTACTGAATGCAATGCTGTGTAGTCATAGTTCAAAACCTTTGGATGTCTATCCAATAGGATCGCGTATGGAAGCATATCACCAAAAGTGTCAACTAAAACTCAACAGTACACCTTTGCTGCTGTACTCATTTATGGGCGTTCATATCATCAAACACATGAACTCTTAACGACAACAACGATTATTAGTTAAGTCATGTCTTATGCATATCGCAACACTGAATTTGACATTATTATCAAGTTGTTTCCATTTCATTACTCTTTTGTATTGCTTTCTTGAAACGGGTATTGTACTGAAGCTTTATCGATTGCTGTACATCGTGTGTGTGTGTGTTTGTATATGATTACATATTCAGATTATTGTATATTCAAATTTATTTTCATATTTGTTTTTGACAATCTCTAAACTTACGATTGTTCTAACCATTCACCACCACTCCAAACTTGCCTACCACATATTACTGGGTGTTGTGAGAAGAGACAGGAAATAAGAGCAATGATATTCTCAAAAAGAACATCATTGCTCTTATTTTCCTATTTCTTCTCACAACATAACCAATATGTGGTAGGTAAGTTTAGGTGGTGGTGAGTGGTCTTAAATTTTAATCATAAGTTGCAGTAAAAAAACAAATATGAAAATAGAACTGAATACAATAATCGAATATGTAATGCAAACACACACACTGATAACAATCGATAAAAAACTTCAGTATTTCAAAGCAATACAAAAATGCGTGAGTGAACAACTTGATAATAATGTCAAATTCAATGTTATTATGCATAAGGCATGAGCTTTGTTATCAGTTAAAAAATTCTGTGTTTATGATATGAATGCTTATAAATAATTACAGCAGCAAAAAGATGTACTGAGTTTTAGTTGACACTTTCCATACGCGATCTAACGGATAGACATCAAAAGGTTTTGAATATGACTACACAGCATTGCGACAAAATACACATTATATCATCTACATCCAGGCACTCAGCCCAGCCAACTCTAGCAAATTCGGAAAAATTGTAGCTTCAGTTTTTCGTAAACTAGCTGAGCCCCGCCCTTGGCTAGCAGGAGGTTTTGACCGTCTGAAAATCTCACAATATAATAATTTTTAAGTATGAACAGCATAAAGAGTGGTTAGAAACTTGCCCGGTACAGTGATAGACGAGATGAGGCAATAGGCCAAATACGAGATGGCAATGGCACCTCAATTGATTGAGTTGCTCAGAAAATGCTCAATTGTTCGAAATAGAGGAAAATGATGAAAGAAAGAGTAATGGGCATTTTAGTTGAAAGCGATAGGCCAGAGTCAAGAGTCATTGTAAAAATATAAAATTGAGACATTGCAGTGAGTAACCATGAGTATACGATAATATGAATGAATTAAAATCTATTACGTGAAACTCGCTTACATTTTCACAAATAATAACTATGCGTACACGTGAAAAACTGACCCAGGCCTCGATGAAAATTAACCCATTGCAGATGATTGGGTTGCTAGTCCCCATGGCTCGCCCACCTGTTGACCATCTTATAAATTGTCGATTTTCGACGAGAGAAATGCTGCTAGCGCTGACATGCTGCGAGACTGGCAGCCTTCGCCGTGCGTGTCAAGTAGTAGCTGCTACGTCCTCCTTATCAGTACCATTGCAGCATTATCAGAAAGCCTCATTTCGCTAGAAAACAGATGAAAGAATTTGCCAATTCGTGTCTCCTAAAAGATGAGAATTCTAAATTCTGATACCACTATTACCATCGTAGCTGTTAGATTATGAACCATTAAGTGATCTATTATATTGCCAATGATTAGTTGACA
>JAPYMA010001901.1:0-12482 GCA_035041965.1 Anisakis pegreffii
CATGTAGCTTGGATTATAGGTATATCTGGGTGCTCAATGTGAGGCGAGAAATTTTAGTTTCGATGCCGCAGAGTATGATCAACCTTATGAGCGACCCAATGGGTCTGGAAATGAGATGCTGCAAGATCGATTCGGAAATGTTATCTGTTATTGTGTATTTTGGTAACGGTTGGACTAATGTCGTTGATATAAGGTACGTAGCCAATGGTCACATCAACTTTAATAGTTTTCTAATGATATATGTGGATGTTCCCAATCCGTTGATATGGTGATAAGCGGGGCTAGGTTCGGAAGTGAGCGACAAGCATTCATGCGCCTACCGGTAGCTCAGGCTTAGGCGAGCTTTTTCACAATAAGCTGGTGATACACGCCGGGCGTGGCTATCGTCTTTTCTTCGAACTATGGTATGGGAGTGCCGGCCTGTGAGAGATGCCGATTTGGTCGGAGATAGGGCATGCTCTTGAGCTGGACTGAATACTTATGTAGAAGCCCGAGCCTTATCGGTTCACCACAACTTCATGTGTCATCTTTCCTTATGTACGTGCGTAATGTCACAACGGATAAACCCTTTGTTTTATTACCGTTTTTTTTTTGAGAATAGGAACTGAATTTATTCTTTTCTAACAACAAGTAAAAGTTTCTTAAAATGATTTTATTCAATGAACATATTAAGAAGTCTCACTGCATTCAACAAATTTCGAAGTGACTGGGGAATCTTCAAAGAGTTCCTGTTTGGTTTCCTAAAAACCTAATTTTCGTCACAGTATTTTATCATAGTTCTATGGTTCAAGGCTGTGTAACGGGTAGCAGAAGTTCACTTCACTAGGCACTCTGCATCGTGAGAAATCTTGAGTGATTCTCGTGAATTCAGGATTGTTCAAAGTTACAAGGATCATACGGCATATTTTGTTACCTTGTATGAATGATTGGAATTCCTGGAACTAGAAGAGGAATGAGCGAAACTCCAGGAATCTTTCCCGGTTTTCGGATTTGCCCCGTTGTTAGAAACAAAAAGTAGAAAGCTACTCCAAGGCACCAGCTTGCAGCCGTAACCGTAAATCTGTTACTATGAAAAAAAGGACTGGTTCCTCACCAACACGATGAGGCAGTTATTAGTAGGAATATTGTTTAAAAAATAAGATGATTTGTGTGTGCGTGTTGATTTTATAGATTACGTTTTATGTTGTCCTTTAAAATGAGAATAATGAAATGATCATAATTGTCCTCCTGAAAAATGATCAAGTATTTGTGTGCTGTGTTGTGCTGATCAGTTCACGTTCATTGCGCTTGTGATTGTCATTGACTGACTGTTTGAGTTTTCGAAGTGTGGAGGGGAATGGTGCTTCAATCATAAGGAGCAGTTTTTAGTTGCATACGTACGTAATTATAAACCTATTTATACTTACAATGGCTTTTGCTTGTGTTTTCAATTGAATTTCGGTGCATTTTTTACATTTGTCCATTGCGATCGATTTGCTTTAACTGTGTCTGCTTATTGTTAGATGTGGTGAATGAAAGAAGAATTTCAGAATTAAAGTGCTACTGGTGGTGGAATTAGGAGAAATAGTTGGTGGCGTTGTTTAATAGAGTGTTCAAAGAACGAAGAAGACAGGAACAAATCAACTTTTTGCGACTTGGTTGAGGAGTTTTCTTTGTTGAGTTTGGATTTGAGCTGAAGTTGTTTTCATTTTTGTTGATTTCGTTAACAAAATCAAGAATGGTTGACGAGAAAAAACAATATGATTATGATGCGGCTGATGCCCCAAGTCCAAGCTCGTCACTACTCAAAAATGAAAATAGCACCCATGTATGTTGTTTTCTTTATTTTACTTTATGCCATTTTGTAATTGTTTTCGCATTCCTTTTTGCCTAAATTGTGTTCGTTTTTCGTTAAATTGGATTTGTGTTTTGTGTTTCCTCAAAGTTTATTCGTTTTTGTCGGATGTCTTACTTGAATTTCACTCGTTAGTATGGTCACCATTAGGCCCCGAGTTGAATGTTCAGAGTTATTATTAGACTCGTTTATTTGTGAGAAACTCAATCAAAGATCGCAGTCTTTTGACTTTTCACTCCGTTTTAACTGGATGTCCTTAGCAGAGGCTAGGTAATAAATACGTTCCATTTTTAGGTTGTAACATATACGTCTATATCACTTTCATTTATGCCAACTTAATGTTTTTGCTGTGCTTATGCTTAACTAATTCATTGAGAGTTTATATATGTTGTTGTGCGCATTTAAAATCAGTTACGTTTCTTGGTGAATTACTTTAAGTGGAACTGGTGTGGTCACAAGTATCTTACAAGGTAGGGCATTGATTACCAACCACCATATGTAGCCTGAACGGGCCAAACCTGAAGTCATCTTTAGGATCACCGTCGTTTGTTCGCACTCTACTTCACTCCTCATTAACTTTCTTTTGACATGTTACTTTCTCGCGTTACTTTTTATGAATTAAATTTGCGTTTGATTGATTGATTGCTGTCGTCGATCAATGAGAGTATCAGAGTTGTTGGAATCAAATCAGAGAAATCAATCAAATTAAGTCTAATCGGTTATTGAATTCATCGAGTGATCCGTTCGTTGGTGATTTCCTTTTCGATTCTCCAGATCAATCGACATCAGAGATCATGAATTCAGCTACAATGACAGATGAGACGGTTTTGTGAGTCTATAATGGGGTGAGGACAACCGTCCTAATCAATTCATTCTCTTATTCTTTATTATTATCAAACTTGTACTATTATCAGTATTTCTGTCAATATTATTATTATCATTATCATCACATAACTGATCTTGAGCGACTTGATCTTGTAGTTTTTTGATCCTTTTAGTCAGCCGATCGATTCAACCATCAATCCTTTAAATGGTTGCTGAATGAATGTTTAGGTGTGATTGTATTTAGATAGGTTCATTCCTCTTATATTTTTTACTGCTTATCCTTCGAGATGATGGTATACATGTATTGTATATATATATATATATATATATATATATATATATATATATATATATATATATATATATATATATATATATATATATATATATATATATATATATAGTAAATATTCGTTGATTGGTTTGTTGGTTCAAATTAGGTGGAGAAAGAGCGTAGGCTGAGCGTATTTGGCCTGTGGTTAGGTTTGCCATAAACTGTGCTCGAAATGCATAGCTTAACAGTCTTGATGCCTGCCTGCCCCACTGCCTGCTTGCCTTGTTTTGAGCAAACATGAGATAGTTGTGTTTTTCGTTTATGAAATATTCATTCATCTTGTCATCCAAGCTTGTATTGTCCACGCATTTGTTTATTTCATTTTTATTTATTTGTTTATGCATTTCTTATTTTTTGATAATCGCTTTGTTGATTTCAGATTAGAGTAACCGGTTCAATTTTATTTGATTACATTTCTGTTAATTGAAAATTGATTTGATTCAAAGTGACTGATTTTAATTGATTCTCGAATTTTAAGGTCATCTCTTTTTTAATTTAAAAAATAAGTAAATAAACGAGTAAATGGCAGTGCAAGAAGCCGTCTGGTTGGGGTTTTAATAAAAGTGAATTAAATATTGAGTGAATCATTACACTTTCAAGTTGAATGAGAAGAATGTGAATAGATTCTATGGTTCAACAATTTTCGAAATTGTTCTCATCTCGCAAGACCCCCAGAGAAGACTGGTTGAAGGAAGAAGGTTTTTTTGATGTTCTTCAGTAGCTCTTGAATTGTGGAGATTTTTTTTTGAGAGAGACTTCTCGTGAGAATGTTGCAAATTGTGCTCAATCTTGATGTTGTCAAATTTTTGTTTGAGTTGATATTTTGAGTTGATATTCAAAAAAAAAAAACTATCTGACAGTATTTTGTCTGAATCCGCTTGTGAAAGTGCTTGTTTGATCCATATCTATAATCATCACCTCAACACAACAAGTCGCTTCTTTCGTCTGAAATTGATGTTGATTGTTGTCGATTGATTTTTTTGGGGTTTTTATTGAATATGAAATATTTGTTTGATGAATTTTGATAGAAGAAAGAAAAGCAATAATCGAACATGGATAATAAATGCACGTATTACTAAATTATGATAAATATTTGTGAAATTATCACTGAACTGTGTTAAGATAAGTATCATATAATGAGTGAACAAGTGGAATTTATATGGTGAATCCACATTCGATGAAAAAGAATATCTGAAAAACTGAGCATTTGATATGTGAACATCTTGTGCAGTTCGGGGTTGATTGTACGAGTGTGTTTGTGTGTATGTTCGATTCGAGAAGAATCAAATGAAGAAAGGGTTACGTGCTAAGTTTTAATGAGCCACTTCATTGAGCATGTGGTAGCAGATTTCGTCGTGATATTTCTTAAGTGAATAGAAAAGTTTAATTGAACGACGGATGGATTGGCTGGATAGTCGAATAGGTTGGATGATGAATAAGTGGATATCATATCTCACGATCTGTTTTTAGAATTTGAATGGATACACGAGAATATTCATAACTTGCGTATGTATGTGTATGTGCTGAATCGTATTAGCTGTGTAGAGGATGATTGATAAGATCATATCGTTATCATATGGTATCAAATTTATCATATGATATCTTATTCTGTGAGAATTTGAATGGTATCATTGCTGATGCGGTACTTCAATATTCAAAATCTTCTTTTTTCCATCAGCGTTTCCGTCATTCTCACAAAAATTTTTTCTTCTTTTTCAATCAAATCTCAACCGTCATCACTGTGTTCGAAGCACCAACAACCAGTTCATGTTGTTGAAATGATTGAGTTCCTGAACTTTCTTTGATGACTTATGTATGAAGAATGATCATTTTGCGTTTTTAGAAGCAAAAACTCTTGAAATCCCGAACTTGCTGTTGCTTTTGATTTGGACATTTTTCCGTTCATTGTCTATTTTTTGTTCACTTGGTTGCATTTAGCAATCAAAAGTGATAGTTTAACAAACAAAAAAGACAAAGCACTATTGTGCACTTCATAATGGCACTGTTAATGGTGGTGATGACGATGATGTGGTACACTTGAAAAGTTGAGTGGATTTTTGCGAGTACTTAAATTTTTTCTTGGAAGTATCACATATTTCATCATTATCATTTAATAGTGTGTACGCATTCTGGCATTATTTAATCGTTGATTCACTTGCTCAGCAGTCAGTGAGTGTATCACTTCGTTATTACCTAGACAGCTCAGCTCTACCCAATTGAAAGTTGCATTAACTTTTGGTGGTGCTCTTTGTTATTATTGGTTTAAGTAATACTGTTATTATTATTATTATTATTATTATTATTATTATTATTATTATTATTATCACTGATATAGTTTGAGCAGTTGGTCTGAAGATTTATAGTTTACTGATTTGTTGTCGACAACACCCAACTACTAATTCGAAAATGGTGAGTGAGGGTCTCTTCAAAAAGTCTCCTTGCCTTCCACATACCCACTCGGTCCTTCTCCGGGTGGTATCAGATGAGAACAGATCCGTTCGCTCTCCCATATCCTTTCCTTTCGAACAATAATTTGGAAATTTGATAGTCTCATCCTAGTCCATGCTTTATAATTGAGAATGATGGTGGAACGGAAAATTTGTTTGATTGGAATCCGACGAAAGATATTTTCGTGGTTTTGAACTTGGGCCGTTACCGAAAAACCAGAAATTGTCACAACCAAAAAATGTGTCAGAATTTGCAGAATGTGTCAAACTTGGGTCGATTATCTTTATTTATTGCTTGATTATGCCATCAATAAGTACACCCTTAATTAACGTTAGAGTTTATGCCCATAGGATTCCTCTCCCGTGCCGCATCCTCTAAAAACAAAACAAAGTAACAATTCCTGCCTGTGTTGGGGTTTTGAAGTGATACGAAATGCGGTCGATATTTTTTCGAACAATTGCCATTGTAGAGCGGTACGAAATCCGAAATGGACACACCGATCGAAAAATGTCGTCGTGCACTCCAAATCAAAAATCAACTGATTGTGAACTGTTTGTCGGAGCTGTATGCCACATGTCTTCTTCTTGTAAGTTATCATTATATCATTATTGTTATTATTATTATTATTGATAAATGTTTACTGATTTCTACGAATAATACTAATATTCATGCATACATATAAGCATATACGGCCGTCATCGACTATCAATTGAAAGCACTGTTTGCTCTGTGTTGAGTGAGCGATTTGTTTCATAATTTCTACTCATTTCGAATTCCATACTTCCATATTAAATAATACTACACGATTGACGATTTTTGATATTATTTTCATTTCAGTCTACTTTCATTTATCACATGTATATAGATGGCCTCTTGAAACGTGAGATGGGACAGTATGGAATATTTTTGTTGAATAGATGAGTTGATATCTAACAATAAGCGTTAGGTTAAGGCTGCAAGCTTAAGGGTGAACCTAAATGATATTCTAGGGCTAAGTTGAAGGTTGAAGCCTTCTTAAGTCAAGTCAGTCCGCTATTTTGAGTACATCATAGACACTTTTCTCTTCACGATCCCACTGTATATAAGGCTCTTTGCAGACGTTAAATGCAATAACTGATATGTTATTGGAATTGATTGTTAAAATAGTGAATTATTTAACCCATTTGCCCATTTGGCTAACAAGGGAAGGTCACGAACTTACCCCCACGTTTCGGGATGAAATATATATCATGTTGTAGATCTCGTCGAGCTGATCACGAATATGCAAAGCATTTTTGCGAAACACAAAGGGGGAGCGAGGTATGAGGAGGGAAAGATTTTCACTGTATTGGAGTATCGTTTTGAATTTTGTCCAGGCAGCAGCGGCCTGGCCTAGTGGGTAGTGCGATAGCACTAAGTCTAGACGGCCGGTGGTTCTGTTCTGCTCTCTGCCGAAACTTTTTTTCTCATACATTTATAGCATGTTCACACAACCATGATACTTTGCTTCACTCCCCACAACTTCTATCTTTCTTTGTGGGGATATTTTTACGGTTTTTTAAACATTTGTATTTGTGATCGTTTATCTTTTGTAAAATGTTCTTATTGCAAATTCTATCTATGTTTCAATCATTTTGTTGTAGACAGACATGCGCATTACGATGATATGTAAAAAAACCAAAAAATAACAAAATTTAAAAAAAACAAAAATAAATAAAACAAGAATATACCCACAACTTGAAAAAGCTGTGGGGAGTGAAACAAAGTATCATGGTTGTGTGAACATGCTATAAACGTATGAGAAAAAAGTTTCGGCAGACAGCGGGACAGAACCACCCGGCGTCTAGACTTAGTGCTAGCGCATTACCCACTAGCCCAGGCCTCTGCTGCCCGAACAAAATTCAAAACGATACTCCAATACAGTGAAAATCTTTCCCCCTCATAACTCGCTCCCCCTTTGCGTTTCGCAAAAATGCTTTGCACATTCGTGATCAGCTCGACGAGATCTACAAAATGATATATATTTCATCCCGAAACGTGGGGGTAAGTTCGTGACCTTCCCTTGTAAGTATCTTCTTGAATACATTATTTTGTTCACCTCTCTCATTTTTGTAATCAGCTATTCTTTAGTTGTTGATCTATTCAGTGACGATATTGATTTTGATGATTGAGTTGTAAACAAATACCACAGATGAATAAGTGGTTTAAGATCATAATGACAATTCGGTAATGTTGCCGTTATGCTCCCAAAACGTTAACAGCCAGCAAAAAGTTTTCCAAGTCCAAGATCTCTCATGTGAATGCCACTGTCTGCGTCCATCGCATCTCTGTTTTGTTGTATTTCGTCTCGCCCTCTCTCTCATTTGTGTAGTACTACAATTTCATTTCGCGTCTACTCAGCTGTATTATTTCTCGTGGTGACTGCATTAAGGTGAACATTATGATATGAATTTTGGTTTATGATTTTGGTGGCCCTAAAGAGGGCCGTTTGGTTTAAGGTTTGCCGTTCTCACCCCATGTTATATGGGATACATATCTGCGATTTGCTTCCACATGTTGTAAAAGCAATGTTCCCATCCAAATTCTCTTTTCCAAACGAATTCTTCCACATAGCTCGCTAATAACCAAGAACGTCGCTAAAAGTGAATCTGCGAAGTTGCTCCATAACGTCCCACGAAAACTGATATTTCCATAGCTCCCGAAAGTTTTATATAGTAACTTGTGAAAGCATTGGTCATATTTCTGTTACCTAAGGCTCAGATTGTATATTTCAAACCATAAAACCAGACCCCGAGGTCCTCATTCATTTTTTACTTTATCCGATTTCTATAAAACAGATTCCTTCACTATGACGGATTGCTGTAATCTTCGTGAATCAATTGAACGATGCGTTCTGATTGTGAGGATACATAATCACTAATAATTCTGTTGCATTGTATAGTGTTCATACTATCTCCAATTTGTCGTTCTCTCTGTCTCTCTATCGTCTCCATTCAAAAAACCCTCTCAGCCGTCAGACAGATATGGTGAGCGATACACGCGATGTTCGTAATGGAAAAGTGCTATGAGAGAACCTTCTCTTTCGGACTTTTTGCTCGTTTTGAGAGTTTGGGAGCATATAGACAACAGTGGCGACAATTGGTAGGAAGAAATAATGATAATGGTGATGGAAGTAATAATACTGATTATAATAATATTATTGTTGTTGATAATGGTGATAGGAATGATAATAACAGTGGTGATCATAATGAAGAATTGCTTCAGTTCATTGGAATCGGCATTGTATGTCAATTCGATTTGACTCATAGAACGTTGAATACGTGGATACAGATTAACATTGGATGGGGTTTCGCGATTACTTTCTGCGTTTATACAATCTCGAAGACAACTGGTATCTTTTTTATTTAACATCATCATGTGCAAGACAAAATAACATGTTCTGTTCAGGTGGTCATTTAAATCCAGCCATTTCGTTCATGTTCTGGTCATTCGGTAAAATCCCTGTTATGCACGCTGTCTATTATAGTATTGCACAGACGGTTGGTGCTTTCGTCGGTACAGCGCTTGCCTATTCTCTTTATTATGGTCAGTTGATTATTTGTGACTGTGATTTGCTCATTTTCCAGTATGTTTGTAAGTAATCATGCGAATGAATCGACTGCATTCATAGTTTCTTATATTTCATCGCCAGATAGTTTCTTAGATAATTTAGCTTGACCGAGAGATCAAGTCAATATTTCGACTAAACTAGCTCAAGCTCAGTTTGGGTAAGTTTAAGCCAGGATAAAGCTCAGTTCTTCGAGTCTCAACAGTTCAGTTTAAGCCGTTTTTAGAGGTGTTGTATTTTGACAGACATACAAACTGTACATTTTATTCATATACATAATAGCAAAATAATATATATGCAGTAGTACACGAGCATTCTAAAAATAACAATAATTTTTTGTAGACCAGATCTGGCATGTGCTCGGTGCGGAGCGCATAGCAGTTGGTCCAAACGCTACAGCCGCGCTATTCACATCAATGCCGCCCGAGCATGTATCGAATGTTATTGCGTTCTATGATCAGGTGAGTTTTTAGGTTTGAAGGCAGCTGAATAAAAAAAATTGAAGGAATGAGTGTGATCAGTGTTAAAAATTAAGTTTGTTGGAACGGGTTTCTTGGCGTTATTCGTGGCCGTAATCGTTGATAAACGTAACGAAATACCGGTTGGCATTCATCCGTTATTGGTCGGTTTTGTGATCGCCATGATTGGTATGGCTTTCGGTATGAATGTGGGATATCCCATCAACCCGGCGCGTGACTTTGGACCACGTCTCTTTGCTGCACTCATTGGTTACGGATCGGAGATGTTCACGTCAGTATTATTATTATTATTAAAAATAAACACAGTTGTTCTTATCATTAAAAATGTTATAAAAAGTAATTACAATTATTTTGTTTGTGTTTCATTAGTGGTATTTTAAATATTACAGCTATCACAATTATTACTTTTGGATACCGATCGTAGCGCCTTTCTTTGGCGCGTTATTTGCGGCATGGTCGTATTATTTATTCGTTGGTTTTCATATTGTTGAGCGACATTCGACAGCGATTTATTTAAAAGAGATCAAAGACGACAGCGGCGATTCGGTACCACTGCAAAAGAATGCGTAGGTCATCAGTGTTGTTGTTTGTTGGTGATATTGTCATTGTTAACATCAATCATTATAATAAATTTTTTAGGAATTTTAGAGATATGGCCTAAAATACGAGAAGGATTTGAGGGCTATGAAAATAAAGCAAGAGAAACAGAAATTGATGGTGATGATTGGATTTGATTATGCTCATGTATGATGTATGTTTGTATGAATGTGGTTTGATGAAAATATTGAAAAGTTTTATATTTGTATTTCATGCAGTCGTAAACATGCACGATTGCTATTTGAAGTTTTTCGAAAAAAAATTGTTTGCCAAATTTTAGCACTACAATATTTTCAAATTACAATGGAAACAGTAACGGATCTTTCTTTAAAACTTTAATTATTCCAAATAAACAGTTCCAATTTCAATTGAACAAACATTAGCGAAATGGCCACAGTTGAACGAACAGCTTCAATCCAATCACATAAATTAATTTGGAGTCCTGTCCGCTGTTCATCACCTATCGTATCGTGTTATTACAGTCAATATTATGGATGTTATTGTTACCGTTAATAATACTACCATTGTTGACAGTACTTTTCACTATTCTCCTTTTTTCAAGCAAGCATTTTGTATTCGCTCTCTTTTCTTCTTTAATTACTTTGCCCTTACCAGTGAAATTAATTTTGTGACAGTGATAATAATAATGTTTTGTCATTTTCTTCTTCTATCATTGAGTTTTTGCTGTCGAACGACAAGTAAATTTTATTAAATACGATCCAGTCAATAGCTAGTTTTCGGTAACTAAAATTTACGATTTGTGCTGTCTTCTTGTCTTACTTATAATATTATCGATGACGATAATGTTTTATGACGATTAAGATTATGATTATGATTGTTAATCCAATGTTATTTGTGATATGATATTATCATTATTACTATTGAATATTGGTGTTGTTGATTAATAACATAATCATGAAAATGTTTTATCACCTCGATTTATTCGATTATTAGCGGTTATTATTTTTAGTGCTTTTATTGATATTACAGTTTTTATTATTGAAATTACTACGACATTTATTGTTATTATTATTGTAATTCTAACTGTAATTGTGACAATTTACTTAACTATTTAACTATTTAGTTCTAATCGGGTGATGATTGCACATCGTGGTTTTGGATTTATTAATTATCAATATTGATCTGGCGATCGACACATTTGGCATTCTTTGCACCATTCTTTGTTTGTTTCGTTGAATGGACACAGAAAAATTTAATGTGATTGTAAGGGGAAGTTAGGCGCTGGATCGTTAGGTAATGGCGACATATACTTTGGTGCTAGTTCATTTAGGTTTCCGGTGAAGTTATTGAATTAATCATCTGCCATCTTGTTAATTAACTGATGGTTGTTATGATTTCAATTCGCTCATTTGTTCAATAATTTCTTCAACTTAGTATCACAGATTTTATGCATCGCGTGAATAATTTTGTAATTGATGTTATTGTCTTAAACATATGAAAACTATTCAGTGGGTTGGTTACCTTTGATTGTTAAATGATTTGATCATTATCGCAACGAGTTATCAGATGGTAAATGATGTGTTATTATTATTTATGCCCAATAAAATGGTTCGTATCCGGTCGATGAATATTGACATTTTGAAGTTATTGCACATAATCCATCATTGATAGTAATATCCAGAGCAGTGGATCTCACGCTCGGATAATCCATTGCCCCCGTCGATGGTCGGGCAGACTGTCATTACCCTCCTCCCTCCTGATACAAGAACTTATTATTTCAACATATAACGTTAGGAACAAACGGAGAACCGGTCCAGAAATTCCTCAGTGGCGTGAGAGAAGTTAAGAGAAACCATATGAACCTCGGCGATCAAAAACGAAAAAGCAGTGAAAAAAAACATTCTTCAACGATAAAAACTGGAATTTAACAACAAGTTGGATTATTAATGAAGAAAGAAGATTGTGACTACTTCAGACTGAACTTTGTTCAGGCCTAAGCGAGCTAGAGATACTCAGGAAATACATGGTATGTTGAAAGAAAGTGCTGTTGGAAAATCATTTCCCATATTGACTGAGTGATGAGTGAATGGTTACCGGATGATTTTATTCACAGAATCAAATTGAAATTACGCATTTATACATAAACAAAAATTTATAGAATTATGTATGCATTTTTTTCGTGCCCAACGAGAGGCACTCAACGTCCAAATAATATACGAAGCAAAACACAAACAAATAGGACAAGAAATAGACGACTGAGAACGAGCGTAAAGTTGTTCCATAAGAACAGTTTGAGAAAAAAATGGTGATGATAATGTTAATGATGGTAACAAAAATGATTGAAAAGAGATCTTTCATTCGAATGATGACGACGACGACGACGATAATAATAATAATTAATCCTTTCATATTGATAGC
>JAPYMA010001902.1:0-77579 GCA_035041965.1 Anisakis pegreffii
ACTTTACTTCGGGCTGATTGTATTTAGCTAGCATGTGTTATGAATGTGCAATGTATACATGGCGCGAACGTGGTGAATGCCCAATTTGTCGCAAGAAAATCAATGATGTGATCAAAATTTATCGTTCTTAATATTCTCAGAGTTTTGGTTATCAGTGCTATGATGGACGTTACTCCTTCCTATTATTTGTCAGTATTAACACAACACTTTTATTCAGTTCTATCTGTTTTTAATCGTTTCGTAAATTATCTCTCATAAATATCGTCAAATTTTACCCTACGAATTATTTATTGTATTATTGAGACCGTTGTAATCATTTAAATCAATGTTCATCTCGTCGTTTGATGCTCAACCCAACGAATTGTTTTTAATTATTGTGCGATACATGTTTATGTGTTATGGTCAGTTGGTGTTTAGCTATATGTTTTAGTCGCGAACCCTACTTAATATTGACTGATCGGATCCATTCTGCAACTACCTACTTTCTAAACTCATGTATGAAACTGTTCAGTTCACTCAGTGGCAGAGATTTTGGTAATGACGGCAAGTCGAGTATTGTATCGATCCCAATCGTTCCATTAATTTATGTTTTTATTTCAAATAAAAGTTCTTGATTTTATTTATTTTCATTCTGTTTCGTTTACCATGCCAAGACTGTTCATTTCATTGTACCACAGCTGCTCAGTGTAGCGCACTAGCCACAGCTTAAGTTATCGCTGCTTATCTCTTCCGTTTACCAGTCAGTCTGTTCATATCGTATTGCTCAAACAATTTTCACTAATCCTCACCACTCAACACTTGTCTAATATTTGTCTCATTCTATTTTATGCTTCCATTTGATGACGTTTCGTTTTTGAGTGGTTTAGCGAAAAGATTGTTTTGTTTAATTTATTTTCTATATGTGAATCGAAAATGTCATTGTTTTTTCACACTCTGTTTTGCCTTTGTCTGTAGGGTAAAAGTTTTCATTAAGTTATCACCACTTTTTTTGCTGTATGTAAGATATGTAATATCTTTCATTAGGTGATTAACACCTTTTTTGCGATTTGTAAGATCTCTGCACTTATCATTGAATGATTTGTGTATTCGTTCAGTTATTTTTTGATCATTCATTTATCTGCCATCCACTGATGTTCCATTAATTTGATCGCGCATTTCCGCTCTCTGATATCATTCATTCATAATATCATCTATGCAGCAAACCTTATTGGAGTAATGCGCAAACTCTACACAGTTTCATGTTTCTTCTTCTGTGTCGCATAATGATATCGTGTAAGCCATCATTTTTTATGTTTATTTAATTCAACTTGCTCTGATGATATTCATTCAAAGAGAATGTGATGTGAACGGCAAAACGAATTACTGCATATTCAGTCGATTAATTTCAGCAATAATCGAATTAGAGTGATTTCTTTTGTTGTTTGGTTTAATTAGTTTGTCAGTTAGAATCATGCTAATTAAGCAATAAAATAGTTATGTGAAGCAACAGTTCTCACCTAACTTGAAACTTCTAACGCTGTTATACTGTAGACGAATAATTACAAAGTGTATGATGAAAGGATATTTGTTGATTTGCAACAATGAAATGATTGAATAATTACTTGACTGATTCGTAATATGCCAGGATGTCAGTTATCATTATATGTTCATCGTGATGGTCCATTGACTGCTTTTAGCATTTTATGTGATCGATATTGTTCGTATTTGTAGATGAAGTTGGTAATATTTGAATTTGAATGGTGTGTGGTGCAATTCTGACTGATGAAATATGCGGTCCGTATCAATGCGACAATAAATGAGCAATTAAATTTTCATACGAAAGTATCAATTGGTCATTGGTAAATGGTTTGTGCGCACGTTTATGCAAAGTTAATTTCTTACTGCTTTGTGTTTTGTTTTCGTTTGGCAAGAATTGTTTATTTATTTATTTGGTTGTTTTGATCAGACAACTGATTACTTACCGTGCTTATGTGGTGTGCTCTTTATTGAAATATTTCTTCGTACACATTAACTTCTCAATTTGCTCTTCTTCAATTCGTTTTTGTTTTAGTCCATTGTTACCTCTGCTGCTACTGATACATTCATTCATACAATAGTTTAGATAAGCTGAAATTGTCAATCGTTTGTTGTTCGTCCTTCTCGTGCTTCGCATTTATGAGGATATACTTGTTTGTTGATTTTTGTGCGGTGTACATTTGAATTCATTTGATACAAACAGATTTTCTAGATAATAAATAAGTTTATTTTTTCAGTTTTTCTAATGATTCGACAATCAATTTCAAACATTCTCTTCGATAAAGCTCTCGTTATTCATCGTCGTCGTCAGTATTGAACAATTAGTTGTTGAGCGAGAAGACGGCGTTTGTGGTTGTAGATGCGATGATAAGGATGGTGGTTCATTAACTGAGGATTGTTGTGGGGACTTCATGAAATTTTGTTGGTGCTGTCGGCTTTGTCTAAATTTAGGTAGTTTAAAATAAGGTGGCAATTGCGTTGATGGTGCAGGTGTTAGTGGTAAAGCGGTAGTAGAAGATTGAAATTGTAACTTGTTTTTTTGGGGCTGATTAGACTGCAATTTTGAAGGTGACTTTTGTGGCACCGATGGGTATGGTTTAGAGGTGGGGGGAAAGTGCATCATTTTTGTTGCACATACTAATGAGAGCGATGCAGGGGCGGCAGTGTTACTGGTGGATTCAGAAGGAGGCTCATTGAAATGACTGTGTTCAGTTGAAGTTGAAGATAGTGTCAGTTGTTTATTGGAGTTGTTATGATGAGAAGAAGTAAAGGATGATAGCAAAGTGGATTGCTTTTGAATTGGATGCTGAAGATTGACATTAGTTGCATTTGATGACGAATGGAGTGTAGCTGCTTGGCAGATGAATGGTGAGTTTTCATTGTTACTGCCTGCAATTTGAGGATGAGCCGAAAGTGGATGAGTTCGAGATTGCGGTTCAAATTGAACTTGACGTGCGATTATCGACCTGTGTGATAAGGGTGATGAAGGGGGCGGTGGGTAGAGGCCACACAACGAGCCACGTTTTATTGATTGATGTTGGAATTGGAGCTGAGGTGGTGGTGGTACTGGAAGGGCGACATTTTGAAGCTGCTTTTCGGAAAATTTGTTGAACGTGTTATTATAATTACTGGTATTATTATTATTATTATTATTGCTATTATAATTATTACTATTGTTATTACTGGTCGTGTTAATAGCAGCAGTGGTATTAGGATTGGTCATAGTTGCAGCATTCGATGCTGCATTTGTTAAACACCATGAACGTTTTTCAGCTTCGGCACGTTTCACTAAAAAAAACCAGCTGTCAATTAGTCATTGTGCATGCGGGCACTGTCGTGCTGTACCATTCATTTTTTCCGAAATATCCGTCGAGATTTTAGAGAAACTTTGCTCTTTCTTAGGAATCAAGATAAGTATAAAAGTAAAAGCTAATTGTAAGCCTAGGAAGTCGGGATGTTCAGAAAGAAGGAACTGTCCAATTTAAGCGTTCGTTTATACAGAAAGATTTTCAGGTGGAGACAGGCTATCAGCCGATGCCATATGCGATGGATTGCATTCGTAATGTGCATACGAGTGAAGCTTTGTCAATACATATGAACGTTTATGTGAATGATGAGATGTGTAAGGTGAAATAAAACATACTTTTTGATTCGAGTCCCGGTACAACTTTCATTTTGTCGATTGCTGTTGGATAACGACGAAAATATAGAAATGCATGAAAGCAGGCGCACATTTGCAACGGTAAGAATGATAAGGATGAGAAGAAAAACGAATACCCTGAAAAATAGTAAATTATATGATTGAAAGTTGTGATTGGAATGAAGCTGGTAGTAGTCAGCAGAAGGAAAGCAAGAGAGCGATCTGAAGTTAAATCTAAGAATTTATTGTGTTTCTACATTTCGCAAAATAAAATTTGCATTTTTACATTTTACATTAAATTTACATTTACAAATTGTAATATTTTGTATGGAAAAATGAAACTCTAAAAAGTACATTTTTCAGCCCTCGAAAGTATGTCTTTTCGTCTAACAACAGTCTCTTTAGAAGTTCTCTAGCGAAAAAATTTATTGGGAGCTAGCTGAGTCAAATTTTTTTTCGTCTCAGGTACACTAATGCTCGACTTTGGGAATCTTTTTAGTCCCATTCTATAAAATCGTGATTTTTTTCATTGGAAGCAGTCCATGAAGAAGTTCATGGGAAGAAAAATTATGTTGAAAGATCGCTTTATCTGTTTTGTTTCTTAGGCCCTTTATTTAAGAAAACATTTCGACACAGCCACATTTCAGACTGATTTTTTTGGAGCGAATTTTCAGACGGATTGTTTTTTGATTGTAATGCGCTTTCCAAGAGGTGAGACCTTAGAATTTATGAAATCCAAATATCGCAATTTATAGCGCCGTAATCGAAACAGAGATTGATTCAAACTAACTATTTTGAAGAGAAATTTTATATAGGTAGTTTCCGGATGGGATGGCGTATTTTTTTGCGCTGAGACCTTATAAATTCTGATGTTCAAGAAAAGTCGTCACCCTGATCTACGTATGTAAATGAATACCGTGAATTGTGCAGTGTGCATCAATGATATACACATTGATTTAATTGAATAAACCGGGCGCCAAATGTTGTTAATGAACTAAGTTGATCGATCTAGTGAAGGAATTATTTGGTGGAATTGATTTTCCGAGTATTGATTTAGTGTGGTTGATCATGTTACTTGGTCAGTTATAATTTTTTCCAGGAACGGTTGACAAAGATGATTATGCGAGCAGTACATGGTGTCGGAGTAATTACTGTTAATATAAGATGATAACAGTAGCAGTAATGATGTAATATGAGATGCTTGCACAGTATTATGTTGTGTGTGTTCGATGTTTTTTGATGAATGAAATTAAAAACTGAATTGATTTTATCAAACCGTATTCGAAACCAAATTTTGATGGTTCTCCAGCAGCGTTCGGTTTCATTCGTGGAGCCAATTCGTCATCAACAACACACACGAATTGTAGTACACCCATTAAAATGACCAATCCTTCAAAATGTTAACATTCATATTGTTACAACAAATACCTGTTATTATCAGTATATAATTTGTAAAGAGTCAGTTTCAACCTGCATGTTGGAATTTACTCTTCAAAGTTCTAGCAAGTTCCAATTCAGCCCCGGAAGGTATTTTATGCTAGTATTCCTTCACGCCGGTCCAAAGCTCCGAATGGTGAGGATTGTGTAGGTAAATGGCAATCCAAAATGAAGGTGGCATTGCCAACACAATAAGATGAGGTTTACTATCGCAACCAATACGAACATCTATTATCATGTCTAATCTTCTTAATTCATTAATGATATCACTATTTCAATGGAGTAATGCACCTTTATGTATAGATACATGGAATGATTCACTTGATGTACAAACCTCCACATATATATAAAATTGCTGAAACAATTGTGCATGAGCTACGTTCGATATGTCCAAATGTGCCTAAACAAAAGGCTGAGTAGCAAATTGCAGTACCAATTACATGCATTAATGCTGGTATCGCTAAACGTTCTGAAAATGGAATATTATACAATACTTACTCAAATATAATAGCAATTAATTGCTCATTCAAAATTCCTTCATCTTATCCAAAACGTTCGTCGAAGTCAACTCAGAGAGTTCATTCAATCTCTACTCAGAGTGCATGCCAGAAACCCTGGAGTCCTTTTTGATCTGAAGATTTGGTCAGTTTGTTCTCCAAGCTTTTGCACGTAAGCGTGCTTTTTTTAATGGAAATGCGTTTGTCTTTCAAAGTCTCACATTTCGAGTGGGTTATATGGACGCCAGAAAAGTCAAAAATATGAAATTCCTGTGAACCAGGTTATGTTCAATGAGTTGGAAGACATGTTACTGATAAATTGTAATTAATGAATAAGTAAGCACTAAATTTTTAATGATAATATTTGGTGATATTGAAGTATCTTCCAACGATTGTTCAATTCAACATACTCACTTTCAATTGCTAGCGTTGCTGAACTAAAATCTGTGAGATCATCACCTGTGAAGATTGGATTCCAATGGCATTGTAGCTCTATTTCTTTCCCTTAAATTTCAAAAGGTAAGAATGATAATAATAATTATTATTACAATTATTATTATTATTATGCGAATAATAATAACAGTAACAACAATGATAATTATAATTATATCAATGACTGATAATACCATAATTCTGCCTTTAATCCTACGATCGTCTGAGGTTTTGAGTCACTGTCTCGATTCATCATTAAACTCCCAGTTTCAAGTATAACATGCTCAAGGAATTAATGTTAAGCAACGAGAGTTCATTACGATGATAACTTACTAGATAAATACGAAGAAATATCGTCGGTGTCATAGATACTTTCAATGTGTTTTCGACACATCTGCAAGTAGCCAGCACTATATTGGAAAACGGTTTCCTAAAATCAGTACTGGTTGTTTATTTGTGCTTCTCAATGTTTCCGATGAATTCTTTTACCAAAACTGAATGCTTAGTTTAAACTCTAAGATCTATACTTCAGATGGAAGGAACAAGCCTAGCAATCAAAACCGTGAATATGACTCGAGGTTCAGAGCTAAATTCTGTCACGTCTAAATATAGTTTCTACAATGGACAGTTTCGATGCTAATTTGTCGTCAATTTGTCATCGAAACTGTGCCTCACTTTAGTGGGAGAGAGAGAAAGAGAGCTACACTCTAGAATGCGCCTCTAGTCTACTCTTATTTGGCCCATTAATTGAAACTATTGAAATAATGGTAACAATCACAGTCTATTATTGACCCACCATGAAATCACCATTTTCGTTGGTTTTATTAATTGGCCTCGGTTCAGTGATATGCACCCAGCCGTTCGTGAAGATTGGTATAGAATGTAGACATATTACTATAATGCCAATAATAGTTGTGAATGACCATAACAGCGTATCTGTACAGCGAATATTTATTATCGTCTAAAATCCATTATTATACATTACTATTAATTTTATTATTACGATTATTATCATTACTATTATTATTACATTATTACTATTATTATTATATTATTACTATTATTATCGTGTTATTACTGTTATTATTATATTACTATTATTATCATTGTTATTATCATTATTGTTTTTGTTATCATTATTACAGGTTTTTTTGTTGATCATTTCTAAAACACTAGAGTTCTTTAATTGCTTATAATTCAGCATCATAGGTCAACAGATTGCAATCAGGGGCATTTCACAATTCAAAATTCATTTATAATTCATGCGTGGGCGGCTGTGTTGTTGCTGTATCATAAACTAAGTCATTGGTGGAGGTTTTCTTAGAATTCGCTTTGAAGTGATAATGAACGAATTCTGTTAAAAATTTGGATTGCCTGATGTGAGAAAGGGATGAGCGATTCAATGAATGTATGATATCAGGCAGCGAACAGAGTTGGAAATGAATCGGTTTTCATCAGTAGTTATCCACCGAGCATCCTATCGATGACTATCAAAATTCGATTTTTCGAGGCAATCGACCGATTATTCGCTTTCGATGGCCATTTAAGTCTCGGTGGTCATTACTTTTTGTAACTACCAAATGACCAACCACTTTGGTGACCACCTATTTCCGGATGCCGTCCAATTTTTAGAGCCACCAATTAAACTCTACTAATGAGGAAGGAAATCAACAACTAACTAGCCTGTAAAATGCGTTTACTGAATGTTGAAGAAGAGTGTGCGGTGGTTGTCGTTGATAGCGTTGTTAAAAGCAATGCATCTGAATCTAGTTGATGACTTAGTTTTGAGGTCTGATGATGATGCTGGTGGTCTTTTCTGATTTGTCCATATTGCCGACTAAGATTAAGGTTCATTTGTTGTTTTGTTTACAGCACTGAAATTGAAAATTTTTAAATGGATTTAATATTAGTTGAAGTACAGTACGTTAATGAAACAAATGATTATTGACCAAATATCGAAAAAATCTTATTATCATTCTTATCATTGCTATTACTGCAAATTGTAGTTCAGCACAACTGCAGAATATTTGAGAATAAATGTAAGAAGTCAAATATATGAAACATTCGTGGTAATGTTATTGTTGGTGTTGCTGCTGTTGCTATGTTGCTATGGAGGACGAAGAAATGATCTGACCGAATAAGATGTTTGAACCAAAGATGGTCGAAGGAAAAGTGGATGATGAATAAATTGAAGTGGAGAAATTAACCAGACAGTGGTGGTTGGATTTAGGTTTGTTCGCATCGGTTCTATGTAGCACTGAGGTAAGTTTCTAAGCATTTCGATTAAGAGGATGTTAAGTTTAAAGGTGTTTGCGTTGGAAGTGCCTTAATGGATATTGAAAGATGGAAATAAATTTGATGAAATAATATGAATAAAAATATGGATATATGAAAGAGACCGAAATGTATGCGTGTTATTATTTGATGAAAAGTTGAATATTTGTGGTAATTACAAGGGGGAAGTCATGAATGAGTTGAAAAGCAAATGATATAAAATAGAATGAAATTAAAAATGCAAGTGAATTTAGTTGATATTAGTAAAAGAGGCAATAGTAAGTAGTTTGTCTGGAGTTGAATGACTGAACTAACTGAATATAGCTCATCTTCGATTGGCCATATTGTTGCTGGCTAAATGTTGGTAGGTAAATGGATATGTATATGTGTGTATGAATGGGTAGGAGTATAATATCTAAGCTTGCTGCTGCTAAGATAACATGCTGTTAAGAGCGTGCATTTATTTGTCTTACACGCTTGTTAGATCTCGTTTAAGGCTGTTCACTTGGGCTTAGTTTGTTTGTTAGCCGTCTATTGCCATATATAACAACCTGGGCCAGCATCACTGAATTTGGCTAGCTTTGGCTGCGTTAACGGCGGAGACATCCTTTCACTTTGCAAATCGATGAATATGAATTTACTCAAAGAACGTCAGCATCAGATTCTGAGCTTGAACGCATGCGTTTCAGCAGTAAATGTTGCTTGTCTTATATTCATTAGCGTACCAACTGCATTACATTTATTCATTTATTTATTTACTTGTTCCATTGGTTATTTTATTTATTTTTATAATCTGTCACTGTTGCGACAGATGCCGTGGATACGTATTGGGATGAGATGATAATAATGGCACAGTATGATAAACGATTAATCTCCAAGTTTTCAATCAGTTACGCTCTCTGAATGTAGCCGTAACATCCATCCATTCGTCATCTTGTATCCATCTAGATTATATCAGTTGGTTGATTGAAGAATGGATATATATATATATATATATATATCCATTCTTCAATCAACCAACTGATATAATCTAGATGGATACAAGATGACGAATGGATGGATGTTACGGCTACATTCAGAGAGCGTAACTGATTGAAAACTTGGAGATTAATCGTTTATCATACTGTGCCATTATTATCATCTCATCCCAATACGTATCCACGGCATCTGTCGCAACAGTGACAGATTATAAAAATAAATAAAATAACCAATGGAACAAGTAAATAAATAAATGAATAAATGTAATGCAGTTGGTACGCTAATGAATATAAGACAAGCAACATTTACTGCTGAAACGCATGCGTTCAAGCTCAGAATCTGATGCTGACGTTCTTTGAGTAAATTCATATTCATCGATTTGCAAAGTGAAAGGATGTCTCCGCCGTTAACGCAGCCAAAGCTAGCCAAATTCAGTGATGCTGGCCCAGGTTGTTATATATGGCAATAGACGGCTAACAAACAAACTAAGCCCAAGTGAACAGCCTTAAACGAGATCTAACAAGCGTGTAAGACAAATAAATGCACGCTCTTAACAGCATGTTATCTTAGCAGCAGCAAGCTTAGATATTATACTCCTACCCATTCATACACACATATACATATCCATTTACCTACCAACATTTAGCCAGCAACAATATGGCCAATCGAAGATGAGCTATATTCAGTTAGTTCAGTCATTCAACTCCAGACAAACTACTTACTATTGCCTCTTTTACTAATATCAACTAAATTCACTTGCATTTTTAATTTCATTCTATTTTATATCATTTGCTTTTCAACTCATTCATGACTTCCCCCTTGTAATTACCACAAATATTCAACTTTTCATCAAATAATAACACGCATACATTTCGGTCTCTTTCATATATCCATATTTTTATTCATATTATTTCATCAAATTTATTTCCATCTTTCAATATCCATTAAGGCACTTCCAACGCAAACACCTTTAAACTTAACATCCTCTTAATCGAAATGCTTAGAAACTTACCTCAGTGCTACATAGAACCGATGCGAACAAACCTAAATCCAACCACCACTGTCTGGTTAATTTCTCCACTTCAATTTATTCATCATCCACTTTTCCTTCGACCATCTTTGGTTCAAACATCTTATTCGGTCAGATCATTTCTTCGTCCTCCATAGCAACATAGCAACAGCAGCAACACCAACAATAACATTACCACGAATGTTTCATATATTTGACTTCTTACATTTATTCTCAAATATTCTGCAGTTGTGCTGAACTACAATTTGCAGTAATAGCAATGATAAGAATGATAATAAGATTTTTTCGATATTTGGTCAATAATCATTTGTTTCATTAACGTACTGTACTTCAACTAATATTAAATCCATTTAAAAATTTTCAATTTCAGTGCTGTAAACAAAACAACAAATGAACCTTAATCTTAGTCGGCAATATGGACAAATCAGAAAAGACCACCAGCATCATCATCAGACCTCAAAACTAAGTCATCAACTAGATTCAGATGCATTGCTTTTAACAACGCTATCAACGACAACCACCGCACACTCTTCTTCAACATTCAGTAAACGCATTTTACAGGCTAGTTAGTTGTTGATTTCCTTCCTCATTAGTAGAGTTTAATTGGTGGCTCTAAAAATTGGACGGCATCCGGAAATAGGTGGTCACCAAAGTGGTTGGTCATTTGGTAGTTACAAAAAGTAATGACCACCGAGACTTAAATGGCCATCGAAAGCGAATAATCGGTCGATTGCCTCGAAAAATCGAATTTTGATAGTCATCGATAGGATGCTCGGTGGATAACTACTGATGAAAACCGATTCATTTCCAACTCTGTTCGCTGCCTGATATCATACATTCATTGAATCGCTCATCCCTTTCTCACATCAGGCAATCCAAATTTTTAACAGAATTCGTTCATTATCACTTCAAAGCGAATTCTAAGAAAACCTCCACCAATGACTTAGTTTATGATACAGCAACAACACAGCCGCCCACGCATGAATTATAAATGAATTTTGAATTGTGAAATGCCCCTGATTGCAATCTGTTGACCTATGATGCTGAATTATAAGCAATTAAAGAACTCTAGTGTTTTAGAAATGATCAACAAAAAAACCTGTAATAATGATAACAAAAACAATAATGATAATAACAATGATAATAATAGTAATATAATAATAACAGTAATAACACGATAATAATAGTAATAATATAATAATAATAGTAATAATGTAATAATAATAGTAATGATAATAATCGTAATAATAAAATTAATAGTAATGTATAATAATGGATTTTAGACGATAATAAATATTCGCTGTACAGATACGCTGTTATGGTCATTCACAACTATTATTGGCATTATAGTAATATGTCTACATTCTATACCAATCTTCACGAACGGCTGGGTGCATATCACTGAACCGAGGCCAATTAATAAAACCAACGAAAATGGTGATTTCATGGTGGGTCAATAATAGACTGTGATTGTTACCATTATTTCAATAGTTTCAATTAATGGGCCAAATAAGAGTAGACTAGAGGCGCATTCTAGAGTGTAGCTCTCTTTCTCTCTCTCCCACTAAAGTGAGGCACAGTTTCGATGACAAATTGACGACAAATTAGCATCGAAACTGTCCATTGTAGAAACTATATTTAGACGTGACAGAATTTAGCTCTGAACCTCGAGTCATATTCACGGTTTTGATTGCTAGGCTTGTTCCTTCCATCTGAAGTATAGATCTTAGAGTTTAAACTAAGCATTCAGTTTTGGTAAAAGAATTCATCGGAAACATTGAGAAGCACAAATAAACAACCAGTACTGATTTTAGGAAACCGTTTTCCAATATAGTGCTGGCTACTTGCAGATGTGTCGAAAACACATTGAAAGTATCTATGACACCGACGATATTTCTTCGTATTTATCTAGTAAGTTATCATCGTAATGAACTCTCGTTGCTTAACATTAATTCCTTGAGCATGTTATACTTGAAACTGGGAGTTTAATGATGAATCGAGACAGTGACTCAAAACCTCAGACGATCGTAGGATTAAAGGCAGAATTATGGTATTATCAGTCATTGATATAATTATAATTATCATTGTTGTTACTGTTATTATTATTCGCATAATAATAATAATAATTGTAATAATAATTATTATTATCATTCTTACCTTTTGAAATTTAAGGGAAAGAAATAGAGCTACAATGCCATTGGAATCCAATCTTCACAGGTGATGATCTCACAGATTTTAGTTCAGCAACGCTAGCAATTGAAAGTGAGTATGTTGAATTGAACAATCGTTGGAAGATACTTCAATATCACCAAATATTATCATTAAAAATTTAGTGCTTACTTATTCATTAATTACAATTTATCAGTAACATGTCTTCCAACTCATTGAACATAACCTGGTTCACAGGAATTTCATATTTTTGACTTTTCTGGCGTCCATATAACCCACTCGAAATGTGAGACTTTGAAAGACAAACGCATTTCCATTAAAAAAAGCACGCTTACGTGCAAAAGCTTGGAGAACAAACTGACCAAATCTTCAGATCAAAAAGGACTCCAGGGTTTCTGGCATGCACTCTGAGTAGAGATTGAATGAACTCTCTGAGTTGACTTCGACGAACGTTTTGGATAAGATGAAGGAATTTTGAATGAGCAATTAATTGCTATTATATTTGAGTAAGTATTGTATAATATTCCATTTTCAGAACGTTTAGCGATACCAGCATTAATGCATGTAATTGGTACTGCAATTTGCTACTCAGCCTTTTGTTTAGGCACATTTGGACATATCGAACGTAGCTCATGCACAATTGTTTCAGCAATTTTATATATATGTGGAGGTTTGTACATCAAGTGAATCATTCCATGTATCTATACATAAAGGTGCATTACTCCATTGAAATAGTGATATCATTAATGAATTAAGAAGATTAGACATGATAATAGATGTTCGTATTGGTTGCGATAGTAAACCTCATCTTATTGTGTTGGCAATGCCACCTTCATTTTGGATTGCCATTTACCTACACAATCCTCACCATTCGGAGCTTTGGACCGGCGTGAAGGAATACTAGCATAAAATACCTTCCGGGGCTGAATTGGAACTTGCTAGAACTTTGAAGAGTAAATTCCAACATGCAGGTTGAAACTGACTCTTTACAAATTATATACTGATAATAACAGGTATTTGTTGTAACAATATGAATGTTAACATTTTGAAGGATTGGTCATTTTAATGGGTGTACTACAATTCGTGTGTGTTGTTGATGACGAATTGGCTCCACGAATGAAACCGAACGCTGCTGGAGAACCATCAAAATTTGGTTTCGAATACGGTTTGATAAAATCAATTCAGTTTTTAATTTCATTCATCAAAAAACATCGAACACACACAACATAATACTGTGCAAGCATCTCATATTACATCATTACTGCTACTGTTATCATCTTATATTAACAGTAATTACTCCGACACCATGTACTGCTCGCATAATCATCTTTGTCAACCGTTCCTGGAAAAAATTATAACTGACCAAGTAACATGATCAACCACACTAAATCAATACTCGGAAAATCAATTCCACCAAATAATTCCTTCACTAGATCGATCAACTTAGTTCATTAACAACATTTGGCGCCCGGTTTATTCAATTAAATCAATGTGTATATCATTGATGCACACTGCACAATTCACGGTATTCATTTACATACGTAGATCAGGGTGACGACTTTTCTTGAACATCAGAATTTATAAGGTCTCACAAGGAAGGGTCACGAACTTACCCCCGCCTTTTGGGATAAGACATATATCATTTTGTAGAGCTCATGTAGCTGATCATGGATCCGCAAATAATTTTTGCTGCGGACAAGGGGGACACGAGATGTGGGAGGAAAAAGGTTTTCAGTCAGTGTATTGAAGTGAAATTCTGAATTTCGGTTTGTCGGCGGTGGCTTGGCCTAGTGGACGGTGGTGCGATAGACGCAAGAGTAGGTGTTCGGAGGTTCGGATCCCCATGCTGGGACAATTTTTTTCTCATCCATCTGTAGCATATTGAAGCTAACGTGATGTTTTGCTGCCCTCCCCACAACTTCTATCGTGGGGACATTTTATATTTTTTTGGTTTTTTGGTGTTTTTTGCTGTTTACATCTGATCATAATGAGCATGTCTATTCGCACGCTTGTGGATACATCCAACAACATCCGGATGAATTCGAAACATCGGTTCAAGTGTGTTTTCCAAACGACGTAACTCAAGATTGTGATATCGATAATCGTGATCAGTTATCTTTTGTGAAGTGTTCTTATTGTAAATTGTATTTATGTTTCCATCATTTTATTGTGAATAGACATGCTCATTATGATCAGATGTAAACAGTAAAAAACACCAAAAAATCAAAAAAATATAAAATGTCCCCACGATAGAAGTTGTGGGGAGGGCAGCAAAACATCACGTTAGCTTCAATATGCTACAGATGGATGAGAAAAAAAACCATTCCAGCATGGGGATCCGAACCTCCAATCACCCACTCTTGCCTTTAGCGCACTATCCGCCACGCCAAGCTGCCGATGTTTGATGGAAATTCAGAACGTTCCTTCAATACACTGAAACCTTTTTCCCCCCATATCTCGCGTCCCCCTTGTCCGCAGCAAAAATTATTTGCGGATCCATGATCAGCTACATGAGCTCTACAAAATGATATATGTCTCATCCCAAAAGGCGGGGGTAAGTTCGTGACCCTTCCTTGTCAGCGCAAAAAAATACGCCATCCCATCCGGAAACTACCTATATAAAATTTCTCTTCAAAATAGTTAGTTTGAATCAATCTCTGTTTCGATTACGGCGCTATAAATTGCGATATTTGGATTTCATAAATTCTAAGGTCTCACCTCTTGGAAAGCGCATTACAATCAAAAAACAATCCGTCTGAAAATTCGCTCCAAAAAAATCAGTCTGAAATGTGGCTGTGTCGAAATGTTTTCTTAAATAAAGGGCCTAAGAAACAAAACAGATAAAGCGATCTTTCAACATAATTTTTCTTCCCATGAACTTCTTCATGGACTGCTTCCAATGAAAAAAATCACGATTTTATAGAATGGGACTAAAAAGATTCCCAAAGTCGAGCATTAGTGTACCTGAGACGAAAAAAAATTTGACTCAGCTAGCTCCCAATAAATTTTTTCGCTAGAGAACTTCTAAAGAGACTGTTGTTAGACGAAAAGACATACTTTCGAGGGCTGAAAAATGTACTTTTTAGAGTTTCATTTTTCCATACAAAATATTACAATTTGTAAATGTAAATTTAATGTAAAATGTAAAAATGCAAATTTTATTTTGCGAAATGTAGAAACACAATAAATTCTTAGATTTAACTTCAGATCGCTCTCTTGCTTTCCTTCTGCTGACTACTACCAGCTTCATTCCAATCACAACTTTCAATCATATAATTTACTATTTTTCAGGGTATTCGTTTTTCTTCTCATCCTTATCATTCTTACCGTTGCAAATGTGCGCCTGCTTTCATGCATTTCTATATTTTCGTCGTTATCCAACAGCAATCGACAAAATGAAAGTTGTACCGGGACTCGAATCAAAAAGTATGTTTTATTTCACCTTACACATCTCATCATTCACATAAACGTTCATATGTATTGACAAAGCTTCACTCGTATGCACATTACGAATGCAATCCATCGCATATGGCATCGGCTGATAGCCTGTCTCCACCTGAAAATCTTTCTGTATAAACGAACGCTTAAATTGGACAGTTCCTTCTTTCTGAACATCCCGACTTCCTAGGCTTACAATTAGCTTTTACTTTTATACTTATCTTGATTCCTAAGAAAGAGCAAAGTTTCTCTAAAATCTCGACGGATATTTCGGAAAAAATGAATGGTACAGCACGACAGTGCCCGCATGCACAATGACTAATTGACAGCTGGTTTTTTTTTAGTGAAACGTGCCGAAGCTGAAAAACGTTCATGGTGTTTAACAAATGCAGCATCGAATGCTGCAACTATGACCAATCCTAATACCACTGCTGCTATTAACACGACCAGTAATAACAATAGTAATAATTATAATAGCAATAATAATAATAATAATAATACCAGTAATTATAATAACACGTTCAACAAATTTTCCGAAAAGCAGCTTCAAAATGTCGCCCTTCCAGTACCACCACCACCTCAGCTCCAATTCCAACATCAATCAATAAAACGTGGCTCGTTGTGTGGCCTCTACCCACCGCCCCCTTCATCACCCTTATCACACAGGTCGATAATCGCACGTCAAGTTCAATTTGAACCGCAATCTCGAACTCATCCACTTTCGGCTCATCCTCAAATTGCAGGCAGTAACAATGAAAACTCACCATTCATCTGCCAAGCAGCTACACTCCATTCGTCATCAAATGCAACTAATGTCAATCTTCAGCATCCAATTCAAAAGCAATCCACTTTGCTATCATCCTTTACTTCTTCTCATCATAACAACTCCAATAAACAACTGACACTATCTTCAACTTCAACTGAACACAGTCATTTCAATGAGCCTCCTTCTGAATCCACCAGTAACACTGCCGCCCCTGCATCGCTCTCATTAGTATGTGCAACAAAAATGATGCACTTTCCCCCCACCTCTAAACCATACCCATCGGTGCCACAAAAGTCACCTTCAAAATTGCAGTCTAATCAGCCCCAAAAAAACAAGTTACAATTTCAATCTTCTACTACCGCTTTACCACTAACACCTGCACCATCAACGCAATTGCCACCTTATTTTAAACTACCTAAATTTAGACAAAGCCGACAGCACCAACAAAATTTCATGAAGTCCCCACAACAATCCTCAGTTAATGAACCACCATCCTTATCATCGCATCTACAACCACAAACGCCGTCTTCTCGCTCAACAACTAATTGTTCAATACTGACGACGACGATGAATAACGAGAGCTTTATCGAAGAGAATGTTTGAAATTGATTGTCGAATCATTAGAAAAACTGAAAAAATAAACTTATTTATTATCTAGAAAATCTGTTTGTATCAAATGAATTCAAATGTACACCGCACAAAAATCAACAAACAAGTATATCCTCATAAATGCGAAGCACGAGAAGGACGAACAACAAACGATTGACAATTTCAGCTTATCTAAACTATTGTATGAATGAATGTATCAGTAGCAGCAGAGGTAACAATGGACTAAAACAAAAACGAATTGAAGAAGAGCAAATTGAGAAGTTAATGTGTACGAAGAAATATTTCAATAAAGAGCACACCACATAAGCACGGTAAGTAATCAGTTGTCTGATCAAAACAACCAAATAAATAAATAAACAATTCTTGCCAAACGAAAACAAAACACAAAGCAGTAAGAAATTAACTTTGCATAAACGTGCGCACAAACCATTTACCAATGACCAATTGATACTTTCGTATGAAAATTTAATTGCTCATTTATTGTCGCATTGATACGGACCGCATATTTCATCAGTCAGAATTGCACCACACACCATTCAAATTCAAATATTACCAACTTCATCTACAAATACGAACAATATCGATCACATAAAATGCTAAAAGCAGTCAATGGACCATCACGATGAACATATAATGATAACTGACATCCTGGCATATTACGAATCAGTCAAGTAATTATTCAATCATTTCATTGTTGCAAATCAACAAATATCCTTTCATCATACACTTTGTAATTATTCGTCTACAGTATAACAGCGTTAGAAGTTTCAAGTTAGGTGAGAACTGTTGCTTCACATAACTATTTTATTGCTTAATTAGCATGATTCTAACTGACAAACTAATTAAACCAAACAACAAAAGAAATCACTCTAATTCGATTATTGCTGAAATTAATCGACTGAATATGCAGTAATTCGTTTTGCCGTTCACATCACATTCTCTTTGAATGAATATCATCAGAGCAAGTTGAATTAAATAAACATAAAAAATGATGGCTTACACGATATCATTATGCGACACAGAAGAAGAAACATGAAACTGTGTAGAGTTTGCGCATTACTCCAATAAGGTTTGCTGCATAGATGATATTATGAATGAATGATATCAGAGAGCGGAAATGCGCGATCAAATTAATGGAACATCAGTGGATGGCAGATAAATGAATGATCAAAAAATAACTGAACGAATACACAAATCATTCAATGATAAGTGCAGAGATCTTACAAATCGCAAAAAAGGTGTTAATCACCTAATGAAAGATATTACATATCTTACATACAGCAAAAAAAGTGGTGATAACTTAATGAAAACTTTTACCCTACAGACAAAGGCAAAACAGAGTGTGAAAAAACAATGACATTTTCGATTCACATATAGAAAATAAATTAAACAAAACAATCTTTTCGCTAAACCACTCAAAAACGAAACGTCATCAAATGGAAGCATAAAATAGAATGAGACAAATATTAGACAAGTGTTGAGTGGTGAGGATTAGTGAAAATTGTTTGAGCAATACGATATGAACAGACTGACTGGTAAACGGAAGAGATAAGCAGCGATAACTTAAGCTGTGGCTAGTGCGCTACACTGAGCAGCTGTGGTACAATGAAATGAACAGTCTTGGCATGGTAAACGAAACAGAATGAAAATAAATAAAATCAAGAACTTTTATTTGAAATAAAAACATAAATTAATGGAACGATTGGGATCGATACAATACTCGACTTGCCGTCATTACCAAAATCTCTGCCACTGAGTGAACTGAACAGTTTCATACATGAGTTTAGAAAGTAGGTAGTTGCAGAATGGATCCGATCAGTCAATATTAAGTAGGGTTCGCGACTAAAACATATAGCTAAACACCAACTGACCATAACACATAAACATGTATCGCACAATAATTAAAAACAATTCGTTGGGTTGAGCATCAAACGACGAGATGAACATTGATTTAAATGATTACAACGGTCTCAATAATACAATAAATAATTCGTAGGGTAAAATTTGACGATATTTATGAGAGATAATTTACGAAACGATTAAAAACAGATAGAACTGAATAAAAGTGTTGTGTTAATACTGACAAATAATAGGAAGGAGTAACGTCCATCATAGCACTGATAACCAAAACTCTGAGAATATTAAGAACGATAAATTTTGATCACATCATTGATTTTCTTGCGACAAATTGGGCATTCACCACGTTCGCGCCATGTATACATTGCACATTCATAACACATTGATGTATGACCGCACTTATAAATAGCACAATTCACCTGAATTATAAGATCAATGATGATAATCATGACAGCATTGGTATCATGTAAAAGAACTTATACCGCCATTATTGCTGTGATGAAAATAAAAATGAATTTTTGAAATAACATCACAATAAACAAATGGAGATATAGAATATGGATGGAGAACTCGCCTTAGCGCTCATGCATATTTTACATTCGTCGTCACCATTATCCTCATATTCACCACATGACAAACTTCGGTTTGATGCTGCCGTGCCCAATTGAGAGGGCGGTTGCTGATTGATATTTGTGCTTGATGTTGAGATTAACGAGATGGGGCGATTTGATAACAAACCGATCGGTGAATTCCTAATTCATTCATTGTTCATTATTTGCATCATTTTTTGTCGCATTTTAGATAATAATAATAAAAGTAGTAAATACCTGGCAGGTAACGGTGGTGGTGGTGGTGGTGGTGGTGTAGATCTGAGAAGACTCGTGGACGGCCTGTCAAATCTGTCGAAGATACCTAATAAAGATGGATCTGAAGAAGGCTGATGCCAACGCAATTCTTGATTCGTTGAGGACAATTGCTGTTCTAAAAATACTTCGTTCAATGTCACCATCATATATATTGACATAAGATGACAATAATAGTAGTAGCAATAGCCAACTAACGATTTGTTGATGCAGGAGTGATGTTCAAAGAAGTAAAAGGATCTAAGACGGCTGGAGTTGCACCACTTTCTTCAAATGTTCTTCTTGGTAGCTGAGGTTGATGCACATCGTATCGTTGCGCCTGTTGTGCTTGTCTGATTGTTGCTGCACTGTTACTATTGTTGCCAGTGGATGATGACGATCCTCCTATAGGAAGATTATTGTATACATTTGATGGTACACGATGCACTGGAGGACGTGGAATTGTACCAGATGCTGCGTCCCCTCCGTCCGTACCATCAACTGCCAATAAGTCTTCTAGTCTTACACCAGTAGCTCTCAATGACGAGGTTCTAAAACATTTGATAGTTGCAACAATAACAATAACGAAAATGAAGATAATAACAATAATAATAATAATTATTATTATTATAAATTCAATAGCACGATAAAAGAGACACGTAAAAAGGCAAGAAGAAAACGAACAAATCCAATGATGTTTTATGTTGTGGTGGTTGCGGTGGAGCTCCTCCTCTGGCTGTCTGTTGTAAACCTGTCACTCCTCTTCGATGTGATGCAGCTTGTTGCTGTTGTGATTGTCCACAACCTGAACGTGCACTCGACGACGACGGGAGTACACTCGAAGTTGACGGTGATACGGGTACACGTTGTGTTGCTTCTTGTGTTCCACTTCCAATCTTCACCGACCCTTAATTATTTGTTTTCATTCGTAATAGCAATAATTATAACAATAGTTACACTAATAGTAATAATAACAATGCTAATAATAATAACAATAATGGCAAACGTTCAAAACAACAACAGATTCTAACCAAGGAGACGAATTCGTTGCGTTGAACCGTAAACGTCGAAGAAAGCCCATAATTTCACCTCAGTATCAACGTACATTATTATAGCTGCTGGTGCATTATTCTTTGAAAAATATACTTCACCTATAAATTGAAGCAATCAATAAAATGAAAATATGAATACGCATAACATAAATATTGAATCAGCCCCAAACAATATTTCATTCAAAAACCTCTTTCAGTAATCCAAAATGATAATTCATCTGTGGGCTTCGGTTGTGCTGCCACGTCTTTGATAGACACCCAATACTCAGGACGTTCCAGCAGATCGTCACTGTCAACTGGTAACGTTGACGACTGTATATTCACTGGATCACAACAAGTTAAGCCAAATGCTAAACTACCCGTATATGCATTCTCAACGTTAATTATCTGAAATTTCTTCACTCACATAAGTAAGTATTTCAATTATGTCCATAAATTCATACAGCTAAAGCTAAAACAGATCAGGTAAAATAGAATATCTTATAAATGACGATTCAAAAATCAAATAAAAATCACCTGGATAACTATTTTCTCGTTGAATGTGAGTGGCCTAGATGTGAAGACGTATCCGCAAGCATATTCACCCGTATAACGTTCGGCTACCGTATAGTTCTGTCTCAGTGTTATATGCTTACCTCGCACTGAATGAAATGTCAGTGGCGTGAATACAACACCTACAACATTGTCAGTTACTTACAATGATTACAATATTAACAGAAAATAAAACTGGGAAAGGTCAAACCTGCGTGGTATTTGGATGAAGGTAGCGGTATATGTGAACTGGATGAAGAGGTACCATTTTGCAATGAAACGTTATTACCAGCGCCTGTACGTAGTATACGAGCATTTGGTGCAGTGGATGATGATAACATATTGTTAATTGTCATATTCACATTATTTTGATTTGTATTATTGTTGTTATTATTCGAAACCAATGCTGATATGGTTGATGTGTTTGATAATGGATTGCTCGTAGATGACGAAGGATTAGATGATGAACGGTTGCTATTGCTATTATTATTATTGACAGCGTTGTTGTTGGTACTATTTGAAAGATTATTGCGAGCAGCAAGTAGCCTTGTATTTGTATTACTGAACATCGTTCGATTTGATGATGATGTACGAATACGTGCTTCATTTGGATCTTAATTCGATCGTTATTACCACTATTAGCATAACCTTTTCACACTTCTTTTATATCGATTGCAATAAGGTTACATCTTAACAACACAAGTAAATATTTATGAGGAATAGATATCAATGCTAAATGCGTATTAAACCAACCAACAAATTCCAACGATGAACTATTGCCGTATATATCAACAATCACCCATATTGGTAGGGAAACATTAATACCACTAAAGAACAATCCCTTCAAGACGCCATTTATTCCATAATATAGTTCACCATCAGCAGTTACATAAAAATGCAGAATGGAGCCTTCCACAGAATAACGCTCTGGCAATGCCTTCGCCCAATACCCAGTTTTCGAAGTTAAATCAGGGCATGCGAACCTCAATAAAGCAATTATTATTTGAGTGTGTGTGTGATACAAGTAGTATAACATGTTATCACAATAATAACTACCTCATTAAAACAAATTATATCCTAACTCATATTTTATAGTGCTACATTGCTTCGCGCCAAATTCAGTTTGTGATCAAAACTTATAACTTATTTAGGCAATGGCGTAGCCTGGATTTTTTCTACAGGGGGTTGGGTGCAAAATAGTTTGACACAGAAACATAGCTGAATTTGGAGACAGATTTTTCACGTTCATTTTTTCTTCCTCCCTTCCATGCTTTCTTTTCCCAACTTCCTTCTTTTCTCTTTTCGCTTCCCTCTCCCCCTTCTTTTACTTTTCTCCCAACCTCCAGGAAAGAGGCGCTCCCCTTCCTCTCGAGCACGCCACTGCAAAGAGGTATATCTATATCCTCATTAAGCAAATAAATAACTTACTTCGGCAACTCAACATCACGAAATGTTGAAGGATCAACATTTGTGACACCAAAACGGAGTACACCTGACCAGTTGGTGACCACTTCAACGAAACGAATACAAACTTGCTCATCGATTGCGATCGGTCTTTGAAATATGCATTATATTGATTACTGACTAACTATAATTGATCTACATTGTAAGTAACAACAATAAAAATGAGCATAATAATAACAGTAATAAATATGAAACCAATAATAAACGATACTTGCTAACACCATCTTGAAACTTACCTACTACTAAACGCAAGGCCCTTACAGAACGATTCTTTACGCTTCGCTACACGTCCATTATGAAGAAGTTGAATATTAGTGCCGTGCACCTCGTGGAATGTCAACTTTGCCGTACCCTGATTCACCATGGCACCACTTTCATCAGTTGTATTCATTGGTAAGGACACGTCCGGCAGGGCCTCTTAATGATCAAACACCTTCACACTTTGCTCTCTAGATTTGCTTATAAGTAATAATATCAGAACAGCTAGGCTATGGTTTGGCTTGTATCAGAATATCTGTTCAACAGTAATGATATCGACAATGATCATCGTAACTATAAGAATACCATAAATTGGAGACAATACTAACAGCAGCAGAACTGGATGAAGTACTAAACTGCTACGAATCGCATTATCAACATCATTAGCGCATGGAATGATTCTGCAGCACGCGCACATACAAATGCAACATACAACCAACTAACTATATGCGAGCAATTCAAAATAATCACTTTATATGAGGAAGAAGAAATAAATGGGTACAAGTTGTTGGTTATGACCTATCGACTGATTGATTGATTCAATAATCAATCAAATGCGAACATGACCTATTGATAGGAAGCGTAAAATTAAACTCGTTCTCATTCAGATTCATCTCGCCGTAACTCATTATTACCTTTCTTTCATGATCATCTCATGCAATTTTAAAATATTATTCAAGAACAACTTTATTTGTATTATATTCAGCACTATCATGTACAGTACAATCACATTATGGCCACACTACAATAAATTCACATTTTTATCAAATAATCATTCAAACACATTGAATGCCTAACTAAAATAGCCTTTCACTGTCAGTTCGATCTTTTCATCTATTCTTACAAAGACAACAATGAAGTACTCATGTGCTCATTCATGTTTCCCTAGATTGGAACCGCTATTAGAATTAGCATTGATATTATACTATTATTATTAGTACCACCATCATCGCACCGTTCAATCAATCTCTTAACTACAATTAATAAAATGCATGTAAAAACAGTTATATGTAGTTTTGCGATCAATTCGAGTCCCTCTCCTCAGATATCATTGGGCAGTGTGAGAGAATAGCCCTACACGTTCAGGATCGCCAAATCAACAATAGGAATTAAAATTTTGTGTAGAGGAATGATTTCATGCGCCAATATCACCGGAAGGATGTCAAAGAACGAAGAATGTAATATCGGTGATAAACGAACGGCATGGACTCGTAATAAAATGTTTTAATCGCTGATTGAATGAATAAATAAATTTCATGAAAATCGATATAAGAATGAATGACATTGTTTAAATTTATTAAAATATCAACAATCACATTCGCTTCACGTAAATATCACAGCTAAACTAGTTTGAATTTCACACGCAATCGGCGCTAACGACTATTTATATCACTGAACTATTCGATCTTTGTGCCTTACAAAAATGGATTCAAATCTATTCTTGCAGTCACTTGCACAATTTTTCACATCCATTTCAAACGACACGTATGCCCTTTTTTTTCTTTCATCCCTCCTTCTTTCTCACAAATCAATCAGAGTCTAACAGTAACAACGCATTATTCAAATTCAAATCACTCTTTCAAAAAAAAAAAACCAAACAGTCATTTCGCCAATTACGCTTTCCTCATTGCTCCGCCCTTTTCCGTGTTTTTCAAGAACAACAAATTTTGAAAGGTACAAAATACTTTCTTCATCAACTGGAAAATACTTCCTGCTATTTCAGTTTTCCAAAAACCGACTTTAAACTAAATGCAAAGAAAACAAAATTCACATTCATAACGGTTGGTTCCTCAATAACCAATGACCAAAGTAAAGAATCAAAGATGAAAAGAAGTCCAATCCAATTCCTTAATTCAATGAAGACATCATCACATGATGCCATCCCAATCATATCAAACGTCCAACTTTCGAATCTCAGAAAGGCCGCCTGTATGCCAGCTTGACTCATTTCTTCGCATTGAACACCAATCAGTTGTGTTCAGAACCTACCATTGGCGATGATAATGAAATCCTTCTGTATGACCAATCAATGAAATCTTTCCCAACACTTTATTCATCTCACAATCAATATGATCATGTCCACAATTTTATCACACATTAGCCAGTACGCCGGTGTAATCGTTAAATCAAAGACCGAAAAATGTAATTTTGTGAGGACGGATGATTTTCTGCGCTAACATCGGTATATCAAGGAAGAATATCAAGAACTTAATCTCATCCCTATGATAAACTCCTAATAACTGCTGATTACAATTTTATATCACACGCATACATACTTAAAACATATGAACATCAACTAAATACCTCTCCTTTGATGTACACTCCGTGTGTCATCTACTTCAGTAAAATTATCCAAGTTCCACTGATCGTGAGCATAATAATTAGTTTCTAATTCATCATCCAACAGTGGCAATTGATCACCTTGGAGGGTCATCATAACAACACTAATAACAATAGTAATATCAGAATTAATAATACTGAATAATAATGGTTGGAGCACTTGGTAAGGTAAGCAATAACAATAGTATAGTAAATCGCAAATACATTCAACGAGGACAATAGCAGTACTGAAATATTATTGATTGCTTAATTCAAGTTTTAAGCTGAGCTTAGGGTAAGCATACACAGGGAAAGAGTTGAACGACTGCTGTTACTTGTAGGTTAGATGAACTTCAGTTAAATCATATAAATTGAACAGAGTAAAAATACATCGTCCAGCGTTAGCGAAATAGAATATAGAAAATCTGAGCCGAGTGTGAAATGAAGTAGATGTATGAACGAATAAATCGATCAAAAACAGACCAATCAATAAACCAATTTTTTGTGAAATTATTGTTTGTTTTTCAGATGAATAACATAAAATGAATAAGATGAATCAATAAATGAATGAATTTTAGCGAAGTTAGCAGCAGCCAATTTAAACTGAATTAACCATTATCTAAATTGAACTAAAGCGGTGATGGGAAGAAATACCAAAATTTGAATGAGAAATACGATCAAGTAAGTATTCAACCAACTCTTATACGTATATATGTAATGAAAGTGATGTCAACAGAACGATTTTAGAAATACATATTGGAATGCGACAAGAAATTTTTAATATAATCACAAAATTGTGTTGTGCTGATGCTGAGACTCAAAAAACTAACGATACACATTTAATAATTCGAGCGACGTCAGAGAGGCACATAAAAGAAAGAAAGAAGTCAACGAACGAACCACATGAAATACGCAGATAAGATGCAATAAATTGAGTAGTCACTTCATTTCACTGATTTCATATCACTCACTCACTTTACATCGTGTAATATGGCGCCAGAAAGAAATCACTAAATCTGATTGAATTGTTCTGTTCCTTATTGTCGCTCTTCATAGACAATCTCACTATCAGTCTACTCCTCGAATGCTACATAGTTCTCATAGTTCATATAACGATCTAAACATCTGTCTACCTGAATCTCATCTGATTTGATCTAATTCTAATAGCTTTACCATTCCTTTCAATCTCATTTTGCTTAGATTGCTGTTACTCATCTCGGCTTATCTTAAGCTTCATCACATCTTCTATACACGCTTTTACTCATCTCCAGGTGTTGTCTTCTCATTCAACAACAATAACAAATTTGCGGTATCATCAACCAGCTGCTAACACTATTGCCAGCATAATCAATCACTTAATTTCTTCGTCTCCTGGTATTTTATGTTATTAAGCAGAAGTGAGAACTGCCTCAACAAGTACCTTTATCAAGAACAGATAAACAATTATCTTGATTATGCAACGTAGTATAAGACATCATCGTGAAATGGTGATCGCTAAATCATTGACCGACATGAAATTCATGAAGACGGATGACTCGGATACTTTCGTGCACTGACACCGTTGGCTGCTTGGGAAGAAAATTATCGGGTGGTAAAGAATTTGCTATATTATTAGCGATAAAAGAAAGGCATATGCTCATGGTGGGTAATTAATTATAATTAAAATGCCATCTTAACTTTAGCAACCTAAACTACAAAATTACTCGGGTAATGAACTAAACCGGAAAAGTTAGGATTTAAAAGAAAGAACAGAGACTGGATGGAGCAACAACAATGGAGAAAACGCCAAGAAATTCAAATTAGTCAGCGCGCACAGTTGAATGTATGAGCAAATGAAATTTGGCATAGACAAAACAAACAATTATTAACATCTTCATCAATAACCTTCAATGAGTAACGTCATATAACAACAATAGCAATGATAATAAGTTGATCAATCAATAAATTAAAAACAATAACGCAACCTTCAAAAGTGAATAATGAAAAGAATGTTCAATTTTTAAATGAAATCTATCAGAAATCACAAACAACCTACCACCCCGTAAGTTATTTCCCATGATGGCAATGCGATGAGGATTATGATGATAATTCAGGACGATGACACTCAAATTCCGTAATCCGCTCGCTGCTGCTCAACAGAAAAAAGATGGAGGAGAAAGGTTCGTTATTAGCTGTAATGTTCATAAAAATTTTCATTAACATTGCAACAAAAAATCCACTTTACATCATCGTCAATATAAGCGCCGTCGTTGACTGCAAAAATAGCAATGTAAATAACATGTACTGATTATTGCAGCCGCAATAGAGGGCTTGTTCAACGCTCTTATCATGAATGAATTTAATCAACGATAACAATTTAAAGCATCAACTGTTCTAATTCAAATTCAAAACTTAGAACGCATACGTAATAGCGCTCTTGTAGAAATAATGCAGCAAAGAATAAACACTCGGATAATTCCGGGAATGTGCCATTAATAATCTTATCTCAAGACGACAACATTCATCCACCCAAACAAAATCAATCTTCATTATTTCCATTAAGAGGTGATCAAAAACCAACAATAGAAGAGGCCTACCATATGCACTTCTATGTGGTCACATAAAACACTGACTTACCTCAGGTTGTTAAGAGAACGAATTAAATATATACATATGCATTACGATAGAATACCAATCATCGGCAACGCGAAACTAGACTAGAAGCCATTAGGACTTTGAAGACGTTTAGTGAACGCGTCGCAATATATGTGAGAGACCAGGAGAGAGACAGAAAAAGAGAAAGAGAGACGTTATGCGCATCTTTGAGCAGGCGTGCGTCTGAGTATCTTCAATCGGCAGCAGTGGGAAGTGATTTGATTGATCTGGTCGTGTTTTGTTTGAGGGAATTTCATTTTGAAAACGATCAAATATTTTCAGTTCCTTAAAATAATTTTTCAGCTACAAGAACTAGGTAAATGCTATCCAGTATTCGTATTATAGGAGGATCGCAACAATTAAAGTAAGTGCGTTGTTGTGTTGTGCTACTTCTTCATTCTTTGATCATAACAATGATTATTCATCACTTTTGTCGATTATGCTCATCGAACATGCTTCAGTTCAATCAAATTTTTCTTCTTCATTCCATAATGATCAAGCAAGCCCATGTCCAATAATGCTCGTCATACGTATGTGATATCTATTTCCATTAAAACAACATGTGGTATGGATAAGTAACAATGAAAACCATGATAACTGAAGATAAAATGAATATCATTTTCATTCATAAGTGTTCAATTTTGTCATTATTTTTACAGATTAATATGTTCTTCATTCCTTGATCTCCTATATCCAAAGAATATTTCGATAAGTTGCACGAAAAGAATAACAGCAACAGCACTGAAAGATTTTTTTGATGATGAAACGAACTTTGGCAAAGCAGAACTTCGACCACGAAAACGACCTGGACGATCTTGGAGTGTCGATGAACTACGGCTGAAATCCAACTCAGATCTCCATAAATTGTGGTTTGTTTGTTTCTCGATTATTCAGTTTGATCGTAATCGGCAGAACTGGAACGAACTTATATTAACGAATTAATTGCAGGTACGTTCTGCTAAAAGAAAGAAATATGCTACTTACAATGCAACATGCTTATACAACTCGAGCTAAATATATGCCAAACCCAGAGCGCATTGATCGAATTAAGGAGGTGCTTGTTAGATTATATTTATTTAGTTACTAGTCGTTTTATTTGTTTTTCAATTAGCAGCGAGTTGTGTTAATTCATTTCAGAGTATGTCGAATATTGAGAATGTCGTTCATGAACGTAATGATGCATTTTTTGCGTTAGAAACTGGTCACGGTGCAGATACACCGATGCGAACGGTTACGTCGTTTGCCGGTTTCACATACACGTAAACTCATTTATTTATAAATATATGTGTCTTTTTCGCGGAGAAAGAATTAATTTTTAAAACAAATAAATCAAATGCTACTTGCAGAAAGCCAGCAACAGAGCATTACATATCAGCTGAGGAGAGCGATAAGAAGGAATATGAGGTTCCATATTTAGATGATGACGCTTATATGATGCAAAAATTGTGGGCTGAGAAAGAATTTTTGAAACAGAAAGATAAAGTCGATGATGAAACGAGACGAAAATTAGTTAACGATGATATGGTTAGTGTTATCTATTATCTGAAATCTATTAAATTATCATAATTTTCAGTGAATTATCATCATTACATTTGAAACCTATGAGCAGAATTATTCGTAGTTCACGAATTTCATTGTATGGTAAGTTAAGTCCTGAAACTTTTGAATTTTATTCAGAGAAGATATCGTCGATGTGGCCGTAGATTAATGAATAAAGTCGAGGATTTATAAACGAAGATGAATTTATGAACCGATTTTAATTTGATGATTCGAAGTGATCGTTTTGAAAATTGTTTTCTGGGCGCATTTACTCGATCAATGAATGGAGGAAATAAATGAAAATATTGATTAACTTGGTGAAAAAGATTTTTCGTTTGCTTCGCTTCAATACGTTCAAATTTCTCTATGATTTCTTAAAACATTCGTTATTTGTTAAAGTTAGTACCGAACGTTGAACTTTCTACATAGATCTTTCATTCAAATATTTCATTTCAAAATAAACAATTACCTGACCAATTAATTGCTTATGCATCTCATCATCACCATTTCCTATAGCCAGCATGCATCTCATTAGAAAATCTTATTCCTTCTAGAATGTCCTGACAAGTGTTAAATAGATATTCAGAGGGATTCCAAGCCTGTTGAGTAGTTCACTTTCGACAAAAGAAAATAGCTAATTAATGTAGGGTTCAAGGGTTATCAACGAGAAAGTGGAGAGAGATCATCAGAGCAGAACCTGATGACTGACTAACTCATCGATATCGGAAATGCATGATTTCTTTGGAATTTCGCCTTGTTAACCGTTCACGCACAAAATTCTCGATTTTCGGAAGAAATTGAGAGAGTTGGGTAAGAAGCTGTGGAGTGGAGGACTGAGAAGGAAGACTAAAAGATTCTTAAATAAATTAATGGATGAAATAACTTGAACAGTTTCAAAATCGAGATATATGAGCCCGGCATCATCGAATGATAACAAATAATGGATGTAGGAGAAAGAATTAAAAGACCCATTGAAAGTAACAAAATGAGCGAAGATTTAATCTATAAATAAGGAGAGAGCTAATAAGCTAGTCATGTTGTTCTTCTACGAAACATGTGACAAGAAACGGAGACTCAAGATAAGTTTGATACTGATGAAGAGAACAGTCAACCTTTCCAAACTTCACGGTTGAGTAGAATTTCAAATTGACAATGCAGTTCTATGCGTACTGCTGAAATGATTTTCGTTTGGTTATATTAGAGTCATTGGATGCGTTCTAATAAATTGCTTTGTTTTGTGGAAAAGTTTTACATCTGGGAATTTTTGTGTTAAGATGGTACATAATCTATTCAATCTTTCTCAGCAGTCCCGACAATTTTATCTCTATTTTTGGGATCCTCGAAATAAGTTTGTTGAAAAATTTTGGTCGTTGCACCGCTTTTGTTGGACGATACTTGTATAAGGTAGAAAGAACGATTAAGAATTAAAAGCACATGTGGTAAAGACACAATTTGATTCCGATCTATGACTTACTTTCTTTACATCATTTTATTTCATTTTTCGTTGGAATTCATTCGACGAATTCAGTTTTTCGTCTCATTAATTCCGTTTTCCTGGTTAATTTACATTATATCTGTGTAAATTTCAGTTTTCTGCGGTATTGAATCTGATCTCTGTATGAACGTGAACAGATTGGATGAGAATGTTTATTTGTGTATTTGAGGTGGTATACTATCCGAGACAATAAATTTGTTGATATTTGTGTTAATTTATTGAGTATGGTGTATCACCATACGCGTAATGATACACGACGTTCCAAGTAGAGGTAATTGATGCCTTGAAGTGAACAAATTTAATGATGGAACAAATTCAGGTGAAGAAATTTTGACGGTGAAGATGCAATATATGATATGATAAAGGATATAATAGCATACATAACATAATAAATACTATAGCAGTGCCTAATGCAGTATTAGCATCAAGCAAAACGAAATGTAATGATGAAATAAATAAACTTCAAATGAATAATGTGTGCTTGTGAAGAATAAATAATCTAAATTGATAGATGAATGTATAGATAGCTAGCTGCTAGTTGGTTATTTAACGTTTTATGTCACCTCCAAGCCACCGACCACCAATCCAAATCAGCCGCCCGATCAAAGCACTTTCATCCAGCCATTCTTTACCATGTCATCATCCGTTAATATTACAACCTTATCCAATTATCCCTTATTCATGCCTCTACTTCTAATATATCCACTACAACTACCACTACTAACTAAGCATAAGTCATGCAAACGGACAATAAAGGTACTCGATGACGTACTTACAATTAATGTGTATGCACAATGAAGCAGCAGTTGACATCATCTCTAATCGTCGCGTCGAATCTTCATCCGCTCTTCTTTGAAATTTTGCCATCTTTTTTCATTTGAAAACTTATTCATTTCTTTCAAAGAATTATTCATCACTCATTCACTCTTTTAGTTTCTCTCAAATTTCAGATTTACTTTCCCACGTTATTGTTCTACTTGTTTTCACTGGAATAGTAGCCTGCTTCAACCCCACCAATAATCAGTGCAGTTTCAGATACATAAGAATAGGCATAGAAAAAGTACATAATGATGGTTATAACAAGAAATGAGATGCGATGAAATGATTTGTTTGTTACTTGTTAGTAAATCATAAAATCAGCAGCAAAAACTTGACAAGCAAGCAAATTTAAGTTATACATCCAACACCACTCACCAATTAAGTTGACTTTTCTTGAAAAATAGTCACCTCATGTTCTATTATCTACAATATACAATAATAATAGATCACCTTGTTTTGATGTATATTCAATTCGTCGTTACAGCAGCTGTCTCGTTGCCTTGCTCGGTACCGAATGACGAAATAAAGAAACATTTATTGCAATAGCAATGTTGCTTTTGTTTTATAAAGGAGATGACATTCGCTTATTGCATCGCTGCAGTTCGAATACTTTTCAACTTGGCTTCTTTTCGTCATCGGTTTCTGAATAGATGCAAAGCCAAAGAAAGTGAAGAGAACAGAACGAATAGTGCATGAAAACTAACATCAAAATTGACTAATCGAATGATCAAATGCCACCAAATTCCCTGCACTTCTCTAACAATTTCCGGAATCACTCAACAAGCCAATTCACCAATCCCAACCAACTACTCACAATTCTTCAGTTTCTCAACGACCATGAAATTTTTAGATGTTCATCTTTTTTTTCATTAATTCCTTGCGAAAACTCTCGTTTCCATTTGCCGTATTTCATCAGTATCAGCACAAGCACAGTAATAGCTGAAGAACACGAATAGGACTAGCAGAAACAAAATTTATCATCATCGTCATCATCATCCAGCAGCGATCTGACATTCCGTTCACTCAGTCTCGTCTCGTTCCAACCCATTCTCTTCTCTACTCCCCCGACAAAACACTACCACTCAACGCATCAATCTTATCTTTATGTCATCTCATTATTGTTTGCTATGTAAGTTAGTTAATAACCCAGCTAAAGCTAACTAGTACTTATTTTCAAACGTCATAATCATAGTCCTTCAGCGCAACGTCGTACACTAGATTGAAAACTGATTGACTAATACACTTGATCTCGTATATTTCGATAATTGGGTCTTAGTTGCGCATCGCTTCCATCAACTTTCCTTTGAAGTGTACTTTATGGCGATTTAATAATAATTATGGTAATAATATATAATAATAAAATTCTTCAAGACCCATCCCTGCAGAGACCTTCTGCTTTCGTCTCTGTCTTAAACGCGACTCTTAAATATTGTTGCATTTGAAAGATGAATAAATTGATTTAGCTAATCGTAAGTTCTTAATGCATCTGGGCGGTCAGCCGAAAACGGTTAAGAATCACAGCTACAACATTCAAATTATAACTCCTTTTGTAGACGATAAGAATTTCTTAAGCAAGTTTATTGCATTCGTGATGTGTTTCATTGCATTCGTGGATCTTGAAGAGGTTTATTGCATTTTCACATATTCGTTACGTATGTTTTCTGATGAAGGCTTGATTAATTCTAGTTTGAACTAGACTAGAATCAATAGCGAACGATATTGAAAATTAGATCCGTCTACAATAACGAGTGATTGCGAATAGTCAAGGAATCAAAGTGCTAGTTGCACTTGCTAAATACTCCTCAAAGGCGAAAACAACAATAAAGAACAAAAGCATTAACGACAAGCCTGATTGTACAGTAACAGTCACTGCTTGAACATCAACCAGCAGTGATAGTCAAATCAGCATTATTTCGTTGATATTCTAGCTACTGATGCGTTCATTGTTACTGCAGTCATTCTCTGCATTAGTACTGGAATGAAGCACTTTGAGTAGCGTTGTAGTTTGAAGCGAATGGAGACTCATTCATCAATTCCATGGCTGAGTACGTGAACTTATCAAGGATTTCAGTATTCAAACGTCAATTGGATCATTATCGATGTTGTGCAATTGGCTGCCGTAAAATTATTAATCTCATGAATAAGGGATAAAAGTTTCGTGTTCAGTGGCTAATAATTGATTAATAGGCCGTAAAGGCTATAATAAAGCATCAGTCGTATGTGTTTTATGCAGTGTTTTTTATGAATTTATGTCATCCAATAACATATTAAAGCAACTGAAGTTTTATGTGTTTGTTGCGTATTATTTGTTTTTGAAATGTTAATGTGGTATGCGTATGAGTGGATGCACTCGTAACATATAATCTGTTCACTAGTTTTCGTATTGTCGTGTTACTCGCTGATGTTGATGCCGATGCTGATGATGACAATGATACTGGTGTATTGCTTATGTCTGTGAAATGACAATCTTTTAATGATATTCGAATCAAAATTAGATTTATCTCATTCATTCATTCATTTATTCGGTTTCGTTTTGAGCTGAATTCAACGGGGCACTACTACTTTTATAATTGACGATACACAGCAACAGTGTTTTTGATGCTAGCAGTAGCAGTAGCAGCAGCAAAAGCAGTAACAACATCAGCATCAGCTTTATAGCTTCTTGTCTCCCTTTCTTACTTAATTGTGGTTGTTTGATCGAGATATATATGTATGCATGCATGTATGTATGTTGAAGAGTGGACGGAACAGCACAAAATGAGTATTACTTATAGAAAAAGAACGATAATGAAAATAATGATGAGAGGAAATGAAAATGAAATGAAGAAAACTAAACGAATTTTCAAATTTTCGATCTAAATTAATCGCTCTCACTAGTTAGTTGCATCGAAAATTTTCCTCTTCCTAAATGCGACAACGCCAACAATGATTGATTTTCAGTATGGGCACTCATGATAAAATAAATGATGAAATTGATGGACAAATGAATGAACAGATAGATGTATAATAAACTGGAGATGGACTTTATTTGCCCACATAATTCTGTCCATTATTCGTACACTTCCAGAATCCAACTTACTATTGAGTCAATACGTTTATTGTTTGTTACCAATTGTTTGAACTGCTTATTTATTCTTGAAAAGTTGGTGATGCTCAAGATTGTTCTTTTTTTAGCTGGCTGTTCGCTGGCTGTTGCATAGAAGATTGTGTCGATGTCTTTTGATTTAACAGCTCCATTTCAAGCTGAATTTAGTATTCGCGATCAAATTGATCATCGACGCAAAGTTAATCCCGTACAGATTTTTGCTCCACATTCGTCGGACCCGAACCGTTTCAAGTTCAGCGAAAATGCGCTCAATTCAGTGCTTGGACACACTGCAATCGCCAACAAAAAGGCATACGTTTACGTCTCATACATTCATCATCAATATTTCATTGCATCTTTTTGGCTATTACTCTTGGGGAAGGTAAAGCGTAATGAACATTTTCTATCTCATCTATAATAACTACCCGTCATTCGTTTTCAGGTGGTGATCATAAGTATCGCGGGTGCATTTCGAAAAGGAAAAAGCTTCTTGTTGAATTTCTTCCTCGAGTACTTATATTGTTTACAAAAAGCTCAACAGGTGAGCAGTTGGCACGGCACATCCAATGCTGAATACATTTAAACTAGATGTGTGCAAATACAATGAATATGAACATGAGATACGAGATGGATCCATCTCGAGAATGTTTTGGTTTGTTTTTTTGTAGAACGATATAGCGCTGGACTGGTTAACGGACGATACTCAAATTCAAGGATTTCATTGGCGGAGTGGTGCGAAACGTGATACGACTGGGATTTGGATTTGGGGTGAACCGATTATGATCGATTCAACGAACGGTGAAACGTATGCTGTTTTATTGGTTAGTTCACTTTTTCAGTTTCACCGCATTCCCAAATTTGAAACGTCGATATTTGCATTCATGAGTTTGATTGTAAACTCATTTGCTTAATGTTGTCTTATCAGACTGACCACAAAGCGATTAAAAAGTTCACTTCATTTTGCAGCTTGATACGCAAGGAACGTTCGATAATACGTCCACATATCAATTATGTACAAGTGCATTCGCACTTTCAACGATGCTTAGTTCAATGCAAATATATAATTTAGTTGACTGTATACAAGAGGACTCATTGAGTCATTTATCATTATTTGTTGAATATGGACGAATGGCACTCAACGAAATGCAACAATTCGGAACACCTTTCCAGGTAGATCCTAATCATAATCCATCGACTAAACAAGACTTGAGTATGGATGGAGTTCTCAAATTTCAGAGTTTGGTGTTTGTTATACGTGATTTCAAATCACCGGATGAGTTTGCATTTGGTATGGAAGGTGGAAAACGCTATTTGGAATCAGTATTAAAGAAAACACCCGATCAGGTAACGATAAGCAAGATTTATCGCTGTCATTGATAAGTCTGAAGTTGTTTGAACATGTCATGATCGAAGTGATCATATGCTGAGCACAATTCGTTAGATTTGTCTGCGTGCTACGCATGCAAAATCCTTTTTCAGCCTGAAGAACTGAGAAGTGTTCGTGATCAAATTCATTCGTGCTTTCAACAAATATTCTGTTATTTGCTGCCACATCCGGGTCATAGAGTCGCAGAACGAAGTTCATTCAAAGGTCATGTGCGAGGTTACTTTTTTTATTCATAGTTGCACTCCTTGCTGAATGTAATTGCAACATCATTCATTTTTTGTGCTATTTCTTATCAGATTCTTTCTTTAAGAATGAGATGAAATTTGTTGACTGGCCAGGTGGCGTTGCTGGAAGAGGAAAAAAATTTAGATCACAATTTTGAATTAATGTAGTTGCAAGGAGGATTCGATTCAAGTGCTTGAAATCCTAAGAGGATCGACTGATTGACTCATTTGACCCAGAAAAATGATTCAAGAATTAAAATTCTGTGAACAAATGTTTTAGAGCTTCGACCCGTCTTCAGGGAAGAAATCAAAAAAATGACAGCATCACTCCTCAACCCACATACTCTACAACCTAAAACTGTGAATGGTAAAGTGATGACGTGCCGTAAAATGCTCGACTATTTTAGAGTAGGGCTTCGTTTGCTTTATTTTTTTCTATTGCGAGTTCCTAAATCTTATTATTGCCTCTAAGAATTCTCATCTCAATTATATGACTGGTTTAATGAGATTATTAAGGAATACGCACGTATATTTAGCGGTACCACTTTGCCAGAACCAAGGAACATACTGAACGCGAACGCTCAATTACTTTTTATGGAAGCAGCTAACGAAGCAAAAACTGCGTATATACGTGGCATGGATCGAGTCAGTATTTTACGTTCTTTAATTCAAATGAAAATTATGATATATAGAGTTTGCGTTTACAGGCCTGCTCAACACCACGTATGATGCCTGAGAAACGTTTGTATGAAATTCATATAAAGCATGGCATTACGGCGTTGAATATCTTCGAGAAGTGTCCAAAAATTGGAAGTAACGAGATTCGTTCAAAAATCCTTGCACGATTGCAGGAAGAACTTAATGTGAGTGAACATTACAACTTAATGAGAGTACAAACGTTTGCTAGCGAACGTTCAGTATACCTGATTGTTTCAATCCGATTTCGTATTGTGTTCATTAGTTCGAATTGTTTTTTCTTCAGCATGAATTGGAACACTATAAAAGTTTGAACGAAGATAAACGTGTCACAGGCTGTACGTCTGCTATGATTGCTTGCGGTGATTCAGTACTTCTCGGTAAGTACGCTTGGTATTTCGAGTGTCGAATGCACTTCTGAGACGTTCATATACGAGGGTTTTTCTTTCAAATTAATAATGAATCAGTAAGAACGTTTGAGATAGCCAATGAATTAATTCCTTTAGGTGTGGGACTAGGCTCTGCAGCGTCAATAGCCGTTGGCGGAGCATGGTTGACTCTGCAAGCAGGTATGGTAAGTGCAGGCGTTGTAGCCATACCGATATCGTTGGGTGCTCTTCTCGCTATTTGGACTTATGTTTATTTCGAGCCGAAAATTCATTCTTGTTTCAAAGGTGATGAGAAACATGATAACACTTAAATGATCGTTAACTTCTTCATTATTCAATGCGCTAATTTTGTTTTTTTTTGCTGTTGTTGTTTCCTTGAAATTTGAACGAACTATTTCAATAATTTTTCTGAACAGCATAGACTTTTCGTAAGTCATTCTTGATGAACCATATTTATGGTATTTCCTCAAGAATTCATCGAGTACTGTAGAGAATTGTGCCCCGCCTCATTACATTCGCTGCTGCCTTACGTAACCCAACTGTTGATTGGTTGTTTGAGATTGAATTGAATTCTGGGCCACACCCCTCATTTCGCTTGATATGGTGGGTGCATAACGCCACTTTTCCGAAAATAGCTTCGATGATTTACGGAACTAGTCCCAATTAGGGGACATGAAAATGGTGAAGAAATTTGAAATATGACTGCGTGATATCCAGCCCTTAAAAAATTTTTGAAACCCACAGTCTCAAACTCGATTCCACGGAAAAGAGGAAATAGAAATTATTTATACGAATTTTCGATGAAATCTCTTCTAATTCAATTTTGTTCAACTCGCTTCACTATTATTGCATTCCTTTGTTGTTGTTGACTGACTGCTTGTTAATGATCACTGATGCGCTAATTCACTTATGTTCAAGCTTGTGATGTGCCTTTACATAGAAGTAATTTGGTTCTTGTTCAGACTATTGCATTCGAAAATACTTTGAAGAAATATTTAATCGTTATGGAATTGTAAAGCAAATTATAACGAATTTTTATCACACTAATAATTATGTGGAGCCCCAATCGATAATTAGTACGTCGCGGGCTCGATTCCCATTCGCGGGGAGAAGTTTTGCTCGAAACCGACTGATGTACCAATGCAACTAATTATTATGATATCACAATTCAAAAAATAATTTCTCATCATGATTTCATATGTGCATCGCAACATATTGTTAGTTTATTTTTTTGTAGTCCGATTATTACTGTCAGTATTAACAGTTTTTGCTGTTCATTTAGAATTAGCATTTGTATATTTATAATTATCATACATTATCATTATCAAAACATATCTGATGAATTCATTAAACGGTTGTCACCGATAAAATTCCATCATTAGCACGATTTGTTGATGGATCACGATTGCCATGTGCAAGAAATTCTTGAACAGTGGTGAACTTATCGAAAAGCATTTGACCTTTTCGTCGCATCATCTTCTTATGCGATAACTGTACAATCATCTACAAAACTTCACATCTATTCAGCATATTCGAAACTATTCGAGAATGTAAAATAAATAAATTAATCGATGAGAGCTAATGTACTTGATCAGATGGACGTTGCTGACGTTCGGCAAGCATTTGATGTTGCCGCATCTTACGTTCTTTTGCCCTTTCCAAATGTTTTTTCCTCTCTTCACGACTCCAAAATCGTCCAGTTTTTAGCTCACTCATCGCGTCATCATCTGTACTAATACCTGTTCGCTCCTAGAAATTTCATAATCTTTACCGTATCTTACCAGCCATCGTAAACATATTGAATTTCCCAATTTATACATCCACCGAAAGTGTCGTCTCTGTTTCTGTAAGTTAATGAAGGCAAAATCTCTGTAACACCTTATTCAGTTGTTGCTCACGTTCCCTCAACAGACGATTCCGTATCGGACGCTTTGTTATGTATCGTGTCCCATCGGACCTTCGCTTTATCTAGGAAACAAACGCATTGAATAATCTACATATTTTCTCGAAGTTATTTGTTCAAAAATCCCACTGTTCGAGTGAGCAGTACGTTATAAAAAAACAGAGATGATATGAAATGCAGTCTTTGAGTAGATGAGTATTCTTTCATGAAATTTTATCTTTCACAAAGTGATTAACTCCATTGCTATAGATATGAACATTGATTAATTCTCAAACCTTCCATTCGAATGGCTCTTCATTATTTTTATGAAACGTGTTGTTATTATGAGGTTTCAGCATATTCGCTTGTTCGATCATAGCTTGTCGCAGAAGTCTCTGTTGAAGGGCTATTGTTTCAGCTAATTTCTCGGGTGAAGTATACATCGTATCACCAGGCTTATAGCTGCAACTTTTTTAAATTTTATATTTGAACAGACGCTTCGTGCTCTTCGAGACAATAAGGAGTACAATGCCCGTTTATTTGATTAAATCAGTTTTTATTGTGAATAAGGGTCACAGTACCAGGCAGCATGTGAAGAAGCGCAGTTCTCTTTTTTTGCTAAATTCGATACTGCCGTTGTTGCTGTTGTTGTGCCAGTAAGAACGGCACTACTCTTCTTGCAAATCGATGTTGGTTCACGCAGAACAACAGAATATTGTGGTAATCTGAACGAACTACTTTCAATTCCATGCTTCAAAAAATACAACAGTTCAAAGCATCCGTAATCACAGTTCTGATATTTGTGAAAACTTTTTTGATAACTTGGGAATTTATACTGATATTTATTTATTTGTTTGGTTGTGCCATTTAGGCATCGATACGAACAGTTCAAATTATCAGGAACAGGCACATTCAAACAACCTGAATTTGACGTGAGGCGGCTGAGAGGTAGATGGCATTTGTCGTGAAAGGGTTTCATAGCTTGGAATCATCGTTGTTGTTGTTGCTGTTGGCTTTACTTCGTCTAACTGATGATATACAGGCTCTGTGGGTACGTGAGTTATTTGAATTGTCGGATTTCTGCTGGAATTATTTGAAGAACGATTGTATAATGCTATTAAATGTTTTTGAAATATTGTTGCGAAACGAAGAAACACATGACTCCGTTCACGAAATGAGGTATTCAGCTGCAATTAACCTGCTTTGAGGACGTGTGTAATCGGACTTGAGCGGTGTACTTCGACAAGACTCACCACCTGTATTGTATGCACTTGTCGAAGTCTCGTCAACTCGACGTTGTGAGTCACCTTTACAACTCAATTCTCCAATTGTGTTCATTAAAGAATTCGCTTTTGCAACCTTAATTAAACCGATTTCGCATTAATAGTTGCCTGCATAATTATGTTGTTTATCGATTTAAACAGCTGCTGCAGTTGTTGGTTGTTGTTCAATTAACTATCAGAAAATGGTGATGAGATTATAAGAATCGCTATAATTAATTAACTAGTGTTGGTCTTACAATTAGTGAATTATTCCGAAATTGTATCATTCATTACTGATATGTTAATATGATTGAGCACTGCAAAAATACTAATTGTGCTAACGATTAAGCATTGTATCATTCAATCAATCGATCGACTGCAATTCATTTAATTTTTGCAAAGAGAAAAAACCAGAATTCGTGAAGAATGAAACACCATAAATGAAGCAAATTGGTTGAACCTGTTGAGCAACGCGTTTTTCAGCGCTATTATGTTTCGAGATGAGGCGATCACACTCTATCCGAATTGTCTCCATTTCACGATGAAGTGATGCCAGCTCACGTTCCAATGATGCATCGCTTTCGCATCTGCAACACAATCGCTCTTCATTTCCCATACGGTCAATGTATACACATGCCCTTATGTTAGAGCAGACGTGATTTTGAAATAAACATAAATGGGACTGAAAAATTACCGTCGAAGTTTTCGATCATTACTCGAATTTATTAAGAACATATCTTCTTCCACATAGTTTTTATTACCGTTATTGTTATATAAACTACTGCAAATCTGTTGTTGTTGCAATGAAGACGACGGTATTACTGTTGCTTTGCTGCTTCCGGACAGTGGTGGTAGTATTTCTGCATCCGAATCGGTCATTCGTGAAACACCAGAATCCTATAAAATAAAAAGTAAGATTAAAAGCAATTTCTGGTGAAAAATAAACCACGAAAAAAGCGAGGAAAGTATTTTTTGACTTAAAATGAGCTAAGCAGTAGGCAAAAAACCTTCTCAAATGCGGATGAATTGACCGAATTTGCGTCCGTAAACGTGCCTCGATCATCACTACGCATTACTGTTGACGATTCAGCGAGCACTCCAACTGAACAAACGTCACCAGTGCTACGACGATCCGAAGTCATATTCAAATCATAACATTCATCGTCGTCAACAAGCTAAATTCATTTCAGTAATGTCGATAAAATATTACGTTAGTGATCGTTTATGTTCTCAGGCGACCAACTGCCCAGTTCAGCTAAGATCGTTGCCAGTTTGAGAAGCCGATACTTTACAATCACCGAAATGGAAATCGAACACAAGATTGGGAATGAAATTTGGGAAATGCAAACAGGTACAGCTAAAAATAACGGGATAGCTACCGTTATCGTTTTGCTACTCATATGAATGAAGAAACAAAAATTAAATATAACAGTAATAGTATTAATGGTAGGAATAGCACAGATAGTTGTTTGTTGGGATTTTTTTGAATAAACAATGCAAAGAAGTGAATTTTAAATGGTGATTGTTAAAAAGAGCAATAATAACAATAATATTCGCATATTATTAGTTCAGCGAAAATTGTCTATCTAAGCGTTTTCCTGCTTCGCTTATTGCTTCGGTCGTTATCATTGGTTGGGTTCGTATAAAAATTTTCATCTACAAAATTTTCGTCGTTTTCGAAAATAAATTTCATTTGAATATCTTAACGACTGAGGGCGTTAGCGTCAATAATGAGATAATTAACACGTAGTCAACTTATTTACTATTATCATCACTATTGTCACTGCTATTACTTAAGGCAAACTTAAGTTTATTCGTTCGTTTACAGTTGTTGATCAGCCTATAGATGTCGTCACTAATACCATAATTGTTTTAATATCATTCATTCGTCTCAGAGCTTACAATCGTATTGTGAGCCAATTTACCGTGATCACAAATCCACAGTTTGTAGTCGAAAATGATGAATTTTTATGATTGATAAATGCTGAGTTCAAATTACCCACACAAAAAAATTATTCTTAAAGATTATGGCCAATAATCATTCGTGCGTAACACCAATAACGGTTGGAGCGGTCGTGATATATAAAATGTAAGAGTTGTTGCAGGCTGTGTTTATGCAAAGATAACGAAAGGACAACTGATATCGGATATACAAATGGGATTAGCAAGAAGGACGGAGATATGATACAAGGATGGGTGGATGAATGGATAGATAGATGGATATATGATATGATACGAAAAGAAGATACATATTGCTGAGTGATGGACGACTGGTGTTGTTGTGGTTGTTACTACTGATGTTAAATAATGATTTTGTGATGAATAATGAATGAATCGACCGAAGATCGTTATGATTATAACTGCTGATGAAGTAGAAGAAGCATAAACATAAGCCTAATACGAATATCACTCACATATGAAAATCAGATTAATCATATTCTATTATAAGAGCATGTTCTTCACTCATTGAATGCCTATTTCATCGTGATCTCTACAAGACAACATATACGTTTGTTCTGAGACAACCGAAATTGTTCTCGTCTTCACACCCCATTCACCTATGTTTATTCTACTACAAACAAACAAATATGAAGGAGTGTTTTGTGAATTGATTTCCTTACCTAACATAATTATATGCAGATTATTCTATGCAAATATTAATTAATAGCTCTTTCATAAACAAATATTCATTCTTTTATTTGTGTATATATTCATTTCTTCATTATGATAATGAAGAAAAAGAAGCAATTTATAATGAACATACTTGCGCGGTTCGTGCTAATAAAATCATAATTTCACATCGATTCGAACGAAATTGCTCTATTGCATCCAGACGACTATGAATTGGTTCACCGTTGACCTGAAATTGTTAGAGCTGTTTTTCATCATAATTGATTATTTGTTATTAATTAATCCCCACTCAATTCAATTATTGAGTGAATTTTTCCGCAGTTTAATGATGAAAATGCTGTGGATAATGATGATTAGCTGAGCTGCTACTTTAGGTTTTAGTGATGGTACTGTTAAGATTGGATGAATTCACTTAGTGCCATGAATCACTTGCAATTCTCTGCCTAAACAAACTTCTTAAACACAAATGTATCATTTTCTTGAAGCGTCAATTTGTAGCTGATTATTGATTTATTGCTATGATGACTTTGTAGCTCGCCTCACAGTTCAGTGCTTAATAATAATGAATGAACGAAGTGATTAATTTCAGTTAACAAGTAAAAATTTTTTGTTCACTTTTGAATCCACACTTTGCTCAAGAAGGTGAGAATTTTTCACAAAATAATAGAAGAAATACAAAAAGTTCAAATCAGTGCTCCAAAGTTATCATTCTCTTCAGCACAATTGGAAAAATGAATGAATAAATGAATCGGAAAAAATAGATGAATTAAGAGAAGAAAATGTAATTTTAGAGGAGAAAACAACAGACATACTTGAAGAATTTGATCACCAGGACGTAAACGGCCATCACGGTCAGCTATACTACCAGCTTCAATCTGCGAATAATGTGCATTTTGAAACGAAGAATGAATAAGAATAGAAATTGATCAAGATTGTGATCGATTATCAATAATAAATTCGAAAAAAAAACACAGTCATGCGATAAGAAGTGATAATGAACGATAATATGCGAATGCAAAAATAACAAACAAAGTATGCTCTATGCATTCATTCATAGAATGTTAACTAGATATATCTCTTAGCTGCATCAATTTAAGGTCTGATCATATGGTTGGATGGATGGGTCGATGGATGGATCGACTGACCGACTTATATCACTGAATCATTGAAGATGGATGGATGCAAACGGATAAATCTATCCAATGTTATAAACAATAACCACTCGACGGACTGACCGCTTTCATTACTAATACTAGGATCTCGCTGCCTCCTAAAGCGTTTTGAGACAAGAACGGATGATGATATGTAGGCAATGAGTCTTATAATATTCATTGTAAAGCCAGCTCTAGTTATGATGCTCAAATAACGTGCATAATGTATTAAGACACCATTGTATATGTAGACTTGCATTGATTACATAAATCATCTATCATTATTATCACCACTAGTATCACCGTCCTCACTGTTAGTATAACTACCCTTTAATCAGCCAGATTACTTGTTCACATCGCGTCAAATTGCATTATATCACAATTTACCAACAACTGGCAACTAAACGAATCGTTTCGAGAATGTCTGATTATCTCAGAGTGATCTTTCCTTATTTCCGACATATTTTACTCGTGCGTCACTCAATCAAATTCTCGAATAATCATTAATCAACATATCCCATTCAACTGTACTTTCATATCCCATACACTATTATTCAATCATTTATGGATCTTCACTTACAATTTGTCTTTATCAAATCTAGTCGGCTGGTTGGATCCGTTAGATGATATCTTATATTAGTCATATCATTGTTCAAATAATCAATAATAAGTGACAAACAGCACATAACATTTGTATATTTATTCATAGGCTACTTTAAGATGGTATTATAGATGTTCGAGACAATCACTTATTTTGATTAACAATAGTACTTATGAGCTGAATTAGTTCGGGAAATGAAATGGGAGCTATATTAATCACTAACATCATTCCATTTGACGATGATCAGATGAAGAAGCAATTATTCTATTTTCTAACATCATCTTTACCGGCATGTATTCATCATTCTTAAGTGTTTTCGAAGTGCTATGTATAAAAGCAAAAGCTGCTAAAGTATCATAATTCAGTGTACCTCACTAATAAAAATATCTGTATCATTATCATCTGTTGCACCATAACATAATGTTAATCCCAATCGATGACAGCTACTTGAGCGTTTCAAAACCACTTCCTGAAACAACAACAGCGATAATCTTCATATAAGTACGTTTCTCTAATCACTGAATGTAATTTGAACTTCTGATGGTTTGAGCTTGAGTTTGGAATGCTTTGAAAGTTAAGAGACATCAATAGCAAGTGGAAGATTGACGGATAAGCTAGTATCATAGAGACGGCTATTTTCCAAATGCTATTCACAGCTTTTATAGCTAGCGGTGACATTAAATGGTTAGAATGAGCAATGAATTGCAGCAGTAGCAGTAGCAGTAGCAGTAGCAGTAGCAGTAGCAGTAGCAGTAGCAATAGCAGCAGCTCAGTGGAATGCGATCGATCAAAACCAACAAAATAACGGCTTAGTTAGTGATCGGCGTTAGCACACCTGTTAGCACAAAGTGTTTACAACAAAACTTTGCAAATATCATTATCACTGTCGTTATCATCACCACTATAACATCATTAGATACGACTGACAGTGAACGAGTTAGAATGAAGTGATAGACAATCTTTAAATGTCTTATTTAAATGTGCGAAAAAGCAATCACTTAAAATTTTGATGTGGCTTTAGTCGATGATGATTTGCATGAAAATACGATAAGAATAATAATAAAAATATTAATAATAATGTTAATAATAATATTAATAATATTATGGATAATATTGATGTTAATAATATTAACAATAATAATAATAATAACGAATCACTCACCTCGTATTCGAGTGCATTCAGTTCACAATCACCATCATCAATATATACTTCGTCCATGTGATCACTGAAATGAAAACAGGTATTTGACATCAAAAGTTGCTTATTTTCAGGCTCTGAATCCTTTCGAGAAACTTTATTATTCATTCAATTCAATTGAACACATTAACACCACCACCAACAACAAAAGAACACTGTCAAAATTATCGAAGAAGATGAGCACTATCAAGAGATCAGAACGAAATGTTGTCATCAGATTGGTGTTAAGTTTCGTTGCAACGAACAAGATTTAAGGATGGAACTTGTGCACATGGAATAATATATGTCCAATATGAATAACTAAATACCTATGTATATACTCATACTCAATCTAGCATCTCATCGGCTTGTTATCCACTTGGCCAATCAAAGCCTAATCATACTGCTGATGCGAATAAGACAATGATTATTGCACAGCATGAAAGGGAACGATCGACTTGATTGCAGCCAATAATAACATTAACTTAACTTATCTTAAAATAGTAACAAAAAAAACGGCTCCGCGCTATGATTAGAACCTGAATCTTTGAACAATGACCTTAATAAAGTGATAAAACTACCATATCGTATAAAGAGAACGTGTACTAAACGCATAATTAGAATTATTACTATAATATCAATAAAACAACAAATACTTAACAAATCGCTATTTTATAATGAAAAAAACAAAACATTAGTAGATGAAAAATGAATAAATCACGATCGATCATTAGTATTGGGAAAACCAGATTGGTCTTATACAAATATACCAGTAAGTATATCGAAGTGCTGGAGTCAAGTATCTTTGATAAGATACATCATCTGCTCTTTTCTTCATCTACTCATAGCAGTTCTCATTCAATCACTGATGTTATGTAAGCTAAGTTACGAAGAGAATAAGACGATTGGTGTGTTGTTAGTGTGCGTGTAATGACGAGCGAATGAACGGATGCAATGCATACAAAACACAAACGCTACTTGAAGTCATTAATTATTTTTGTGATCACAAGCCAATTATTGCTATTCAACTATTGCAACAATAGTTCTATTTAATGACTCGCCGTCTGAAGAAAAACCTCAGCAGTCGCCGCTCGCGCTTCAGTGTAATCTTCTTCATTTTTTTGTTTCTTTTTTAAGATATTCCTTGGAAATTTAGTGAATTGACCTGAAATAATTGAACCTTTTTTCTTAGCGCATGATACGAACATACCTTAGATGGTTACCACCTTCCTCTTCTTCTTCGTCCGAGGTAACCGGATCAGTTTGCGTTCCAACACATGTCAATTGTTCATCATCCATTTTTACCTCCTCATATTCATTGACCTTAAATGGTAATATTTAAGTCTTCACTCATTCACCCGATTCGATTCCAATAACAACAGTACTGATCACCATGAACAAATAAACGCTAATATTAATAAGGTACAATATTATCAACACCATTAATGTTTGTAATAATAATAATAATAATGATGTAAATAACAATAACACAAAACATCTATTCCGTTTGTCCTTACAATAAGAATTCCGACGAACCAAAAGCAGCAATGCAATTATCCCCCCGATATAGATAAATAGGATTGCTGGCTGAGTGTGGATGTTTTAGATTTACACTCATACAGATGGATAACCGCCATCCTTAAATCCATACCGATTACTTGATGAATACATGTCCCAAATCATTTGATGCAAACATTTGATTACCTTAATGGATCAGACTCATACCCAGGCTAACGCTCCAACTCAACCTGACGAGTTGGGCTTAAACTGTTTCGGCTAAGTCTCACATCAGATTCACGCTTGGAAAGATGATCAAATATTACGCAATCAAAATATGAGAGCATATAGCCACCATTCATAGTATTCTCTCGGAACAGTAAGAATGAATTGAAACGACATCACTGACGTTTCCACTACGATCAGATATATTACTAAAACTAAACAGCACTTACAAGCAAATGATGGACTTGTTCGTATTATGTTTTGTGTGTTGCACTCGACATGTCCATGAGAGATCATCGTTTTGGGAATTACTTTGCTGTTGCTAGTTGTTATTATTATTGCTATGGGAAATTCAGAATAGCTGAATATTTGACGCATTAGAAGATGCAATTTGACTAGCTGATTCTGCAGACATTATTGTCACTGTTATTATTAGTAGTAGTGTTCGTAGTATTGCTAGCACTGCGGTTGTTATTATTGGTATTGTTGTTGTTGGTGATGGTGTCGCTATTTGTTGACTAATTTACGACTGGTTGAAATGATTTGATTAAGTGAGAGGTAAACCTCTTAAACCAGCAGCAACTTGAACTTGTTGTCAGTATTATTATTGTTATTACTAGTGTTGCTGTTAATATTAATAACAATAATAATATTATTATTATTATTAGCAAATATGGAAGTAAGAGCGACAACAACAATGATAATAATAATACTAATAACAGTAATGATGCTAATGAATTGATCAATCAGTGTTTGACTAATTGTGTATAACAGCAAGTAAAAGCGGAGCTTTAAAAAGAGATGATTTGAAGCTGATGGGGTGAGCGCAGTCGGTATTTTTCAAATGACCATTCTAATTCTAATAGCATAATACGAATGAAATTCTTTCATCTCACCGCAACGATAGGTACTAATTGCCTCATTCAGAATCAATTCAATTCAACCGATCATCGGAACAAATACATTCCGCTCAACCTTACTTAAAATGGTTAAAGTTATTCATCAAAAAACTTCAATCAATTCGAATAGTAAAAACGACTGTGTTTTTGTCGCTTATTTTATTATCTTCTACATCCGCAACATCCTAAAATGCTTATCACCATGTTATGATACCTTTAAAGAATAATCCAATAATGCACACTAAGTATGCTTAGCACATCTTACCACCTTTTAGCATTTCCTATTACTGTGTCTCTTCACTAAACAAGAAGTGATGCGAAAACAATGTAATGTGCATGTTTCCGTACATGAGCACAGTATAGATGATGATATGATATCTATAAATGTGATTGTGACTTCAACTGCTTTTGTCCAAATAACGTTCGCGCATTCACTCATTTTCTTATTTAGATGACAATTTTCAACTGTTATTAAAGAGATAGATGGCAAGTCTCAAGGGGAATCAATCGGCAGCGAGCAACAGCAGTAGCAACAGCAGGAGGAACAGCTAGGAAGCAGTGAATAATCAGAAGAAGATAGATGGATGATGCATGGATGGAATGGAAAGATGATTGGTGGATAGAAAATTATGATGAGCATTATGGTGATGATTTTGGAAGTGAATTGAAAGAACGAATATATTAATTAATGAATTTTGATGAGAAGGCAATTAAAAATATTTGTCCTATAACGATACAAAATTATAGATTATTTTTATAACTATTATTTTTTATCGATATTCATTTTTAAGACTATTTTTATCGATATTATTATCAATGTTACTGCTATCATTTTTCTTAAACATTGTCATTAGAATTATTTTATCCATTATTCATACCATTATCGCTTGTATTACTATATTATCATTATCGCAAGAATGTAATCAAAAAAGAAGTAAGTTATTGGCTGTTATAAATTATTGTTGATCTTTCTAGTAATAAGCAGTACCATCAATTACTGATGATCTTTCCATCACATACAATTCATTAAGTTGTTAGAAAGGTGTGAACTCATATATATTTACTATTAACAGTATTACTATGGAACATTATAGTACACTCACATTATCGTTGATTTTGTAATCAATCACATTATCATTATCAATGGTGTCATTAGTGTGATTATCCATTAAACACACTGAACTTAATTACTTCTTGATTTGAAATATTTCGTTGGTGAATGATGGAAATAACGAAAAAAACATAAAGATGAAGAAGTGTATTATGTAGAGCGAAGAAAATGTTCGTAAACTTTTGAGAAAGACTGAGCAATATGCGTTTGCAACAATAGCAACAGCAACAAATTCATATCTATAGCTTCATCTCTCTAAAAATATATTCATCTATCGTTAATATCACCGTTCGTTCAAATATGACGGTGACCGTATGGTACACCAAATCAGTTGTTGTTCACATATGGTAATAATGACTCATTGTCGAACAATGATCAAAACCAAATTCACTCACTTGTCTCCTCCTCTCAACTTTAACATTACTGATCAATTAGTCAAAAAAATAACGAAACATTTACTTTCAGCAATAATTCTTTCTAATCGCATTTATTAAGTCACATATTTATTTATAAGCATATCTGTATGTAAATAACAACTTCGAAGAAATATCAACATCAACAAAAATACCAGCTCGCCGATTTGCTCCGTTTGATAAAGTCAAGTGGAACATCACTGATCAGCTAGTCTGATTTTCAGTACAGAAAAGGGCTTATGTGACGATGTCATGAGTAAACGAATGGAAGAAAGACTCAAATGAGTAAATAATCGAACTCAAATGAATTAATAATGGAAGAAGTTGACCTTGACAATTGAATAATGCTCATAACCTCGTCAGTATATCAAGTCAATCTATTATTGTCGATAAAAACAAGAAGACATAATGAATGAGTAAAGAAATAAAAAGAATGACAATGATGACTGAATAAAATATTATTTAAACGAATCAATGCAAATATAAATTAATAACAACGAACCTGATAATGGCAGCATATGAGCAGATGCCAATAATTCATTGTTCATCAGTTTTCTTGATTATTAATATTATTATTCAGATAAATTATCAAATAAATCTCCTCTATCACCAATACCCCAATTACTCAATTTATCAAATATGCTCAGTTCCTTTAGTTCGTTCGTTCGTTAATTTCCTCTTTTGCATTCGCTGCCTGTCGCATTTATAAGCGTGATGAATTTTGTTGCTGTTCTTGTAAAATTACCAGCTAGTAGCGTACAATGAGGCTGATGTAAACGAACTTAAAATAACTGTTATTCAATTGAAAAAAAAACGAATAAGTACGACAGTGATTGGCAAAAGAAACGAGGACGTTCTATGAAAAAATAAAGATGCTCTGCAATCAAAAAGTTGGAAGTAAGGGGAGTGGTCAGACACGATATGGAATGACATGTAATTTTGGTGGGATAGTGAAGGATACAGTTAGTACATGCCTATAGACATTACTGACTTGCTTATTGACATGTGACTAACTGAGCGGTATTAGCAATGTGGGAGTAGAAAAGTGTGGACAACTATCAAGCTTAAGTTTACATTTGCTCTCAGGCTTACATTAACGCTCAAGCTCTGGATATTGATCCCTCCCCAACATCCGATAATGTTTCAAATCAAAATGTCAACAACAACGATTCATCCGTACGATTACAACTGTAGTTGGCAGAGTATTCTAATTCTAAGAGATGGATTCAACAAATGAATAACAGTCAGATCATCGCTTTTCTAGTCACGCACGCACATACACAAAAACTGGATAATTTCAAAATTAATTTTTCATCGAAAAACCTTCTCCTCCTTTCTTCCGCATCTTCATCTTCTTCTTCATCTCGTTCTCTCAAAACTGTTCATTTGAATTCTATTGCTAACGCCTATCTTATACGGCAAACAGCATAACGTATAACATAAACGTGCCTAACGACACCAAGCCAAACCAAGTGCCGAGTAATTGCGTGCTGCTACTGCTGCTTAACGCTTTTTCTAATATTACTTACATCATCTATGGCTATATATAGCCATAGCTCTAGAGCTATCAACTATCCTATATGAGCACGAACAACTCTAAAGCCATCATCATCATACAGACTGATGTTTGGAACACATAATGCGTTAAGCTCTCATCTATTTCTTCAACTAACTACTACTATGCTATTTGAATACGCTATAACTATTTGCTATAATTCTCATTCAGTAATAATAATAAGAAAAACTCTAGTCACACCGGCCGACTGCAATAATTAGTTACTTCATTACTGAAAGATTTCATTCAATTTTCTCGAAGATTATTTTCGTACATACCTACGTGAAATGCGATTATTAGCGCTTTTCAATCGCGTAACTAATTAGCGCATTGGTTTGGTGAATGCATGAGAAGAGCACTTGAAGATAGAGAAGAGGCGTGTGCTTGCTAGTAAAGATCGATAGAACAACGCTGATAACGAACATGAGTTAAAAATGAGTTGCTGGGAGAAATCAATAAAAAATTCTTAATTGTCAACAACTAACTTAACTAAACTAAATTACAATCATACTTAATTGTATCTGTAAATGAACATTCAACAAATCCGAGAAGATATTCTTCAACCATTCTATGATCGTCTTGTTCAAAAATGTCACCTCAAAGGATAGATTTCGATTTCTTACAATGATAGGTAGATATCTAGCCTTATGCCTTAAAAGGATACTGGATATGGTGAAAAATCTGTCTGAACTTTTTCTGAAGTCGAAAGAGAAAAGTTGTATGATGTATTTGTAGTTGTAAAGTGAATTTGAATGAACTTAAGAATTTTAGCATTCATCATTCTCATCGAGCGATCACATTCTATCTTTAAGTCGATCATATTTATTTGTTATAGTATAATTAAGATCGCTCGTGATTTGCAGATGAGTCAATTAGTATGGTGCGATGCGGCAAGATGAAAGAAATAAATTCACGCAGCCAGCAACTGAAGTGTGCGCGACACAGACACCTCACCCAGAGAACAAGCTGCATTTCTTAGTACACAACGATCCCTCTCAACCAAATACTACAATAATAATAGTAATCCTAATAATGATACCACCCTGAAGACACACAATACAAGCCTAACAACAACAACCAACGTTCAATCGGTTCACATCAAAAGAAACGACAATAATTTGCTATGATCTTTACCGAACATTAACCACACATCATCATTACTGTAACTAATACTATTGCTACCAATATTTAGGCTTTGATGACCAATGTACTACTAAATGCTACTTTAAAAGAGTGTTCGTTAACTCAATCGTTCAGCAACATCAACATTATGATTATATGTTCACGAAAATGTTGCCTTCCTCTTTTCGTTCGCACAACAGAATTACACCATGAAGATTAAGCATTTTCTCATGAAACCCTTCATGCTTCAATTTTTTTCAAAGTTGCTGACACCAGCTAATTGGAGCGAATCCGGTATTAATAGCAGTAGCATGACATCTAGCCTATTGGCCACACACGACCGTTCTCAGTGTCACTGAGGAAAGTCTCATTTATTCAAACACGGCCAAGAAACGCACCTTCCGAAAAATCCAGGATATAACTCAATACCAACGTATAGTCCAACAAATAACCATAGTTTAACATGACCACGAAACGAAAAGGCAAATAAATAACTCTTCTCAAAGTGTGACAAAAAAAAAGCAAACTGTCCATATGTTCATATAACAGCAAAACTGAGTGAATGAAATGAAAAATGAAAATCCTGAAATAACGTACCGGTAATTGTAGTGTTTCCTCAAAATATTTTTGCAGCAATTCCTCTAGGAGAGGCAACTTAAGGTGTTAGTTTCATACTGCTTAGCACATATGTAAGTCACTATACTAATTCCGTTCTCATAAACTACTACTTATGCTTCCGAATCGTTTAGAGCAAGAGTCACATCGAATTATTGCTCGATGATGAGTGTTGATGCTAATGCTGTCGCTGCTGCTGCTGCTGCTGGTGATGTCCCCCTATTTGACTACTCTTGATCTTATTCTAATCACTAGCTTACTGGATGCTGTTCACCTCTGTTCATCTTTGTCTTTTTGTCCTATTTTCTCGAAGATACGCCTTCCTTCTTTGCATGAATGTAAGACATATCTCGTGCGTACATATTATGTAAATACATATTCATAAATGATAAACGGAAAGATGTGCTACGAAGCGTGAATGAAGCAGCAGCGGATAGGTACTATGTAAATATATGGAAGCGATTCTTTTCCACTATTCCAGCTTATTTGATTCATATAGTTGGCTGGCTATCGATGATTGCTGTCAACCAAGACAAGACGAGATAACTTCATCTCATATCTATCGCTTAAGCTCGATGAATTAATGAAAGAACAATATCGAATAATCTATCAGCAGCAGGATCACTCAAATATAAGATAAGACACGCAAAAAGTTGAGGAAATGAACGAGGGAAATGGTAAATCATAATCTTGCTGACTGGAAAATTGCCGTTACTTTCGAAGTGATAATCAGCTGATAAGAGAATGACAATAACGGTGACAATAATACTGATGATCATCACGATATCAGCAAATGTAGTGTTTGTCAAACTGATAAACAATCAAGTTATCAAATGAATGATCGTTTTACTAGCAGGAAACTAAAAATGACTCGATATCGCTTGGCTTAAACCTTGAATTGACACTGTTTAATAATTTACCATCCAGTTTCATACATGTCAGTGAAGATAGATTGATTGTGAGTGCATAACAATGAAATTTATTGTCTGCTTAATTTTATTCGTAAGAACAGATTTTTATGGCTTACAAACAATAAATAAACATCTATTAGATGGGATCGTTGACCATCAAACACACTAACATAAACAAAATAATGAAGAAAGATCAATAGAAGGAGAATGAATTTTCTGGAGAAACTCGCTGATTGTGATCATGAATTAACTGTTGTCAGCAAAATTGATGAGAATAAAAGTTGTTGAAAATGAACTTTGGAATTATTCACGTTCACAAAGTATTATATTAATTTCAGATCAGAAAACAAGATAATTCCCTCTTTCTGAAATCGAATATAGTCAACCTTATTCTCAAAGTTATTTTCTGATAACGAAGTGTTCGTGAAATCAAATAATATATGTACATATCACAACAATAATAATGCTAATTTTATAACAATATAATGATAATACGAGTAAAAATGAGCAAAAAGATAAAATGATGACCTATATATAGTAGCGATAAAACGACTAGCTGGCCGTCTGACAGGCCAATAGAACGGCTTACCATTATCTTTGAAAATGGCTGTTTGGAATTGAAGAAGAATACAGATACGATGTATGCATTTGGATATAAGACAGATTAAGAGTCGTTTACCGGCTCTTCGAATCAATCTGAAATACTTGGATCAATTGTTGCTGTTGGAGGAGCAGCAGTATTACCCATGCAGTGGGCTGACTACTTTTTGGTTGATTAAATATATGAGATTGAATTGCTTTTTTAGCTTGATTTAATAACATTCGTGATTGTTGAGTGATGGAATGATCCACAAACGTATTGAAAATAAGCAGTTTGCCGTATTTAGCCACCTACCAATGGAAGGGGAACGAACATTCGTGTAAAATTTCGGTCTGATTGAAGATTGTTGAGGCTCATTCAAGGCTTTTAAAGTTTATCCGTAAGACTAGTGCATCCAGTTAGTCCACTGTTGTATTCGAAATGATGAAGTCTGCAGCGGTATCTTCATAACGATGATTTCAGTTGATGTATTGATATTATGAACATTGGAATTAACTCACGCAAAAATACAATAGTTGAGGGTGAGTATACGATAGAATTCAACAAGTCGGGAATATTAACATTCGGGCTTTCAGTTCGTGACTTGATGTTTTTAGCCGAACATTCGAAATTAAAGTTACACAGAGAATAAACTTTGTAGCAGACCCACAGGACTTTCAAAGATCGGATTTGTATATCAGTCCCCGATGATACAGTATTATGTGTAAAATAAGGTCTTCAATACACCAAAAAGTTATTCACTTCGTCAGATCAATCAAGGATTACTACAACTATAAGAAATCCTAAAATAGCGAAGACTCAAGAAACGTGCACTGAGCTGAGCAATGAAAGATGTCCGTGATGACAGTGCAAGGTGTTTTGAATGTTTGATTCTCATTATTGATGCGAATGAATGATTTTATTTGGGTACTTTAATTGATCATTCGTAAAATATTCTATCCTCCCATTAGACATCGATTCATTGCAAGCAATCGTCTTGTAGCGAACAAATTGTGGACATATTTGAGGGAGAGCAATATTCGCATAACCATTCATCAGTGTTGTGCGATAATAACTCGATGGATGTTCGATCAATCATATGTATTCTTCGCATGTATGGCAATCAAATTCGTGAATACTGAACAAACGAAAACTTGTTTGAAATTTCGACGTTTAATCGAATTTCTGAAATTTCAATTTGCAACTGAAATGGCTGCAAGAAATCTAATTCAAGTAAGTAAAACTGTTCTTGAAAGAGCAATTGTATGGACTTCGTTAATTGGCGATGAAAAAAAAGCATTAACCTCAACAACGAATCATCAAATCTAGAGAACTCGAATAGAAAGATTATTCTATCCGTTTCACGTTTACCTTTATAACGCTTGAAATAGCATGTTCGTTACGAGTCATTAGCACAGTTCGCAATAAACCTCTCGTTTTATCGTTTCACATATCTAATTAACATATGTACTTTTCTACATGAGCGGATAATGCATTTGCAACGTTTATTTTGAAAGTGTATAAAATCAGCAAGGAATGCCACTGATTGAAATGGAAAAAATACGAAAAGAAGATGAAGTGAATCAGACAAAAAAATAATGGTATTAAACGAATGTGTTCGTACTAAATTCATATTTTATTCTCTCTACAAATATTTATCATAAACAGAAAATGGAAACCGACAATGAGCACACAACGCCATCATCTCCATCATCATAATCGATAATAATTACGAGTAATCAATTAATCACAATTTCTTCGCTATTCTATGAGAAACAAACGAACAAAATCAACTCCAGTCGATTGAATATGATAGAATAAAGTGAAAATCTCTCAAGAAAATGTAACAAGAAAAGCACATACACATACATGAACACACCTTCTTTGAATCGAATCAATTTTTCGTCAGATTCACTGTTGTTTCTTCGGAAGAGAATGCAAAAATTTATGGATTCATAACATTAAACAAACTTTAATTTTTTTTGGATGAATGTGACAAACAATCAACGAATCAGTTGTACATTTTGTCTCCATTTGAAAAACTACTTCTACATAAATGAGGGAATGAAAATAAATAAAGCGGCAGCAAACTGAAATGAACAGAGGAGAGAGATTTATTGAAACAAAAGAAACATTTCAAATGAACATGATGTTAGAAATAACAGCGATAATGATGATATCAGTAATAACAAAACAAATCATAAAGTTCACTTTTTCTACCAGCCTATTCTATTCATAAACATCTTCTTTATCACAAATGTATTGATAGATGTCTCGAGGTGTCTTCAAATTATCTGCATCACCATCCGGTATTTCGAAACCGAATTCGTCCTCTAATGCCATAATCACTTCAACATGATCCAACGAATCTAAGCCTAAATCCTCGAAGAATTTCGAATCCATTGTTAACTGTTTCGGATCGATCTGAACAATAAGCAAATCAATTAATCAGTATGTGAATGGAAAATGTTTTGACAAATACTCAAACCATCATTTTATTTTATCACTATTCACAGACTCAGTTAAAAAAAAACAAGACAGAATTAACTGGACACAACGTTTGATAAGCGTGTAGGATAGAGTACGGGAATGTTGAAAACATGTATTCGAGAATGTAGACTACCTTATCATAGAGACTGAGCACAAGCATGATTCTTTCTTCAAGTGTTTTCAACGTTAACGGAGGTTTTCCACTGTACTGTCGAATCTGCAAAAAAAGTTTCGAGCATTACATCTAAAACATACTGCTTGTTTTTATCAAGTTGTTTAAAGGACGAACTGATCTCCTGTCTCCATCAAAGGGGGATAAAATGAATGACTGCTAGCGGATGTAGGAAAAAAGGAAACTAATAAATTAATTTAGCGCTTTTATGAAACAACACAACAATTTCCGAGCTTGTGTGTGTGGAAGAGGGATGGTGAGGAGCTCTTCAAGCCACCTCTACAGGCTAAGGGTTAGGTTGAGGTTTCTTTCCAAACGTCGATACATCAGTCTTTACGTTATCGTCGCCTACAACAGGTCAGTGCACAAACTCACGAATTTTTTCGCGATTTCGCATATGTATCAACTTTTTCTTCGAGATGAGCCATCAACAGAGTGAACTCGTATTATGAATAGAGGCAGGACCACATTTGTTTATTCATTATATCATCAAATTAACCTGCATTGTTGAAGGAGTGGAATATGATGAAGAGGGTAGGAGGCATGATGTTGAAATATTAAGGGACCGTTGAAATGCACAACTCGGTATGCTGTACAAGATACGCGTATGCCGAAGGACGATGGCACTAGATGCTTGTCGAAAACAACCACTCAAAATATTCTTCAGCATGCCTTTTCTTGATTCACTCGTGCTTTTCAAACGACACCCCTCCTGAAACCGCATCGTTTACAAAAAAAACTCATTGTTCAACTCAAAAACCAAGCATTGCAATTCTTCCATTAGAATCAATCGGTAGAGTATCTGAAGAGAGAAAAGAGTTCAAAACAGACTGAAGAATCGAGGCGACGTGCAACAACTGAATGCCACTCAATTTTAAAAAATGCACACCCTTTATGAAATTCCAATCTAAGCATAAGATATCTATCTCATTCATTCGTACCAGGCTCAAACCTATGAACGAGGAACGAATCAAATGTACGTGAAGTCAGTGTAAAATCGCTCGTTCAGATAAAAATGTCTATTCAAAACACGTGATGCAACATATTCTCAACGTTGGCGTGCGATGCACACACTCTCCGCGAATATGGAGTGCGGTTATGAGAAAACGGTTTAGGCTGTGAGTGAGTTGTTTCTGCTCAGGTTCGGAACCGGGGTTGGGCGTCTGGTTTGGGTGTTCACATCCTTGGGGGACTGGAATTTTTTCGGAGAACATGCTAGTTCGTGAAGATTTTCAACCCGAAGGTAGATTTTAGTTCCGTTAAGGGCACACGTTTTGGCAGTCGTCGACGAAATGTAATAACTTCATTTTCACATTATCATCCAGGAATAGCTGTAATATTTTTGCTCGCTCTACGTCTAATATTCCATTCATTCTGCCCGTTCCTTCTCTACTGTTCCTTCAGTCAAGCGCACTCGCGCGAAAAGATGTGTCTGTATGCGATATCTGTGTGTAGCCCCTCAGCTAAAGTAGCACCCACTTATTTCCGCTATCAATGAATTGCAACGTGCCATGAACGAATACTTTTTCCCAAACGAGACACCAATAGTTTCCTGTGAACCACACCGGTTTTCGGCACTTATGCTGTTTAGTCCCTCCACCCGCACGCAGACACCATTTGCGCTCTCAACAATACCGCCGCACGTTGTCATACGCGCTTTAGGCCACACCCATTCTGTTACGCTGACTTCGGCATCAGGCTTAGGCTTAGGCTTATCCAGTGGGCGTGGCTACGCGCACGCGCGCGTGATCTTGCGTACGGGTGGAGGGACTAAACAGCACAAGTACCCGGTTTTCTTCCGTAAATGATAAATCAGATTGTTTGCCGTGAAACCGAATGTGTTCTGACATCTCATTTGATTGTTTTGCACTCTTATTTGGAATACGCAAGAAGTTATTTCAAGATTGTTTATCTATTAATTTGTTTTCCTTCATAATATTAACCTGTTGGTGTTATTTTTATCGCGATTCATAATGTTACCATAATATTACCCGTTATTTTATTTTTATCGCGATTCATAATGTTACCATAATATTACCCGTTATTTTATTTTTATCGCGATTACTTGCCAACGCCTTATTATCAAGGAATCAGTTTATCCGGAGAGTGGTAATAATGCCATGGAGTTTAAAGTTATAACAGTGATATTCATCATAACTGTGATGTTTCAGCACAGTGTACGAATATGCAAATCAATACTGAGGATATAACAGTACCGTGGGGACGTAGTCCAGATCCACAGGATATTCAGAATGGACGCTGGCGAATGGCTGTCTTTCAAGATGTTCAAGAAAGTAACGATAAATCGAAATTGTTCTTCCTTTACGATCCAGTTGCAGACGAATCTTCCGGAACTTCGTATATTTTACTACTACCTTTTTTCATTTCAATTTTTCAGATTTTCATTTTTAACCAACTCTCGTTTGATTCCTTTTTTTCACTCCAAACTTCCTGATGAGAAATTTCGCACATATTCCAGCGGAGGTCGCAAGGGCGCGCAAGGCATAGTTGTTTTCGACACAAATTTGCGTTGCTTCATTACTGATGTACCAGTCAACGTTCTCGGTTCGTATTTTCCAACATTACAATCTCTTTCACCCATCCGTTTTCATCTACTGGATTGTAATTCTCACACGTATCTGTTTTGCACTGGAAATAATTCTTTTCAGGTACTCCAAAGTTTCTGTTCGCATTAAAATGTCCATCACCTCAGGGTGGCACTTCTTTGGTTATGGTTACCGAAAGTGCAAATTACGGTCAAGCTGCTGTACGTTCCTTTTTCAGTTCGTCGAAGGACTAATGACTACTTTTTTTCAATGAATCAAATCGGTTGATGAGTGGTGTTGTGTAACTTGCAAGCATGCAAGCACTACCTATTCATTGATCCGTTCAAGTTGGTATGTTTCAGTTAATGTTGTACAGAATTGATATGAGACAAGATGGAATGAATTTGGAAACACAACCAATCGCATTACTGGCCAGTTCGATCCCAATTAGTGGTGATTTCATTATTTCGATGCGTGAAGATGCACCTGAAGTGGTTGTGCTCACATCGCCAGGCTTAACTGTTTGGCGTATCAATTGCCTTGTAACACAGCCATCCTCACCAACATCCACTTATGCAGTGCCGAATGCTGATCTCAACCATTTCTATGACGCATATCTTAGTCAAGGGTAGGTTCCGGATTGTATTCTTCATTTCCGTTTTTGTTGTTGTTCATGTAGTCTTTACTTTTACCTTTCTTTAAAAATTCTGGTGATGCAGATAACAAATAGATATTTCTAAATAAACGACAACCCGATTGAAGCGTCAGAGATTTAGAAACCTCGCAACCCAAAATTTCATTTTTAAAGAAAGGTAAAAGTAAAGACTACATGAACAACAACAAAAACGGAAATGAAGAATACAATCCGGAACCTACCCTTGACTAAGATATGCGTCATAGAAATGGTTGAGATCAGCATTCGGCACTGCATAAGTGGATGTTGGTGAGGATGGCTGTGTTACAAGGCAATTGATACGCCAAACAGTTAAGCCTGGCGATGTGAGCACAACCACTTCAGGTGCATCTTCACGCATCGAAATAATGAAATCACCACTAATTGGGATCGAACTGGCCAGTAATGCGATTGGTTGTGTTTCCAAATTCATTCCATCTTGTCTCATATCAATTCTGTACAACATTAACTGAAACATACCAACTTGAACGGATCAATGAATAGGTAGTGCTTGCATGCTTGCAAGTTACACAACACCACTCATCAACCGATTTGATTCATTGAAAAAAAGTAGTCATTAGTCCTTCGACGAACTGAAAAAGGAACGTACAGCAGCTTGACCGTAATTTGCACTTTCGGTAACCATAACCAAAGAAGTGCCACCCTGAGGTGATGGACATTTTAATGCGAACAGAAACTTTGGAGTACCTGAAAAGAATTATTTCCAGTGCAAAACAGATACGTGTGAGAATTACAATCCAGTAGATGAAAACGGATGGGTGAAAGAGATTGTAATGTTGGAAAATACGAACCGAGAACGTTGACTGGTACATCAGTAATGAAGCAACGCAAATTTGTGTCGAAAACAACTATGCCTTGCGCGCCCTTGCGACCTCCGCTGGAATATGTGCGAAATTTCTCATCAGGAAGTTTGGAGTGAAAAAAAGGAATCAAACGAGAGTTGGTTAAAAATGAAAATCTGAAAAATTGAAATGAAAAAAGGTAGTAGTAAAATATACGAAGTTCCGGAAGATTCGTCTGCAACTGGATCGTAAAGGAAGAACAATTTCGATTTATCGTTACTTTCTTGAACATCTTGAAAGACAGCCATTCGCCAGCGTCCATTCTGAATATCCTGTGGATCTGGACTACGTCCCCACGGTACTGTTATATCCTCAGTATTGATTTGCATATTCGTACACTGTGCTGAAACATCACAGTTATGATGAATATCACTGTTATAACTTTAAACTCCATGGCATTATTACCACTCTCCGGATAAACTGATTCCTTGATAATAAGGCGTTGGCAAGTAATCGCGATAAAAATAAAATAACGGGTAATATTATGGTAACATTATGAATCGCGATAAAAATAAAATAACGGGTAATATTATGGTAACATTATGAATCGCGATAAAAATAAAATAACGGGTAATATTATGGTAACATTATGAATCGCGATAAAAATAAAATAACGGGTAATATTATGGTAACATTATGAATCGCGATAAAAATAAAATAACGGGTAATATTATGGTAACATTATGAATCGCGATAAAAATAAAATAACGGGTAATATTATGGTAACATTATGAATCGCGATAAAAATAAAATAACGGGTAATATTATGGTAACATTATGAATCGCGATAAAAATAACACCAACAGGTTAATATTATGAAGGAAAACAAATTAATAGATAAACAATCTTGAAATAACTTCTTGCGTATTCCAAATAAGAGTGCAAAACAATCAAATGAGATGTCAGAACACATTCGGTTTCACGGCAAACAATCTGATTTATCATTTACGGAAGAAAACCGGGTACTTGTGCTGTTTAGTCCCTCCACCCGTACGCAAGATCACGCGCGCGTGCGCGTAGCCACGCCCACTGGATAAGCCTAAGCCTAAGCCTGATGCCGAAGTCAGCGTAACAGAATGGGTGTGGCCTAAAGCGCGTATGACAACGTGCGGCGGTATTGTTGAGAGCGCAAATGGTGTCTGCGTGCGGGTGGAGGGACTAAACAGCATAAGTGCCGAAAACCGGTGTGGTTCACAGGAAACTATTGGTGTCTCGTTTGGGAAAAAGTATTCGTTCATGGCACGTTGCAATTCATTGATAGCGGAAATAAGTGGGTGCTACTTTAGCTGAGGGGCTACACACAGATATCGCATACAGACACATCTTTTCGCGCGAGTGCGCTTGACTGAAGGAACAGTAGAGAAGGAACGGGCAGAATGAATGGAATATTAGACGTAGAGCGAGCAAAAATATTACAGCTATTCCTGGATGATAATGTGAAAATGAAGTTATTACATTTCGTCGACGACTGCCAAAACGTGTGCCCTTAACGGAACTAAAATCTACCTTCGGGTTGAAAATCTTCACGAACTAGCATGTTCTCCGAAAAAATTCCAGTCCCCCAAGGATGTGAACACCCAAACCAGACGCCCAACCCCGGTTCCGAACCTGAGCAGAAACAACTCACTCACAGCCTAAACCGTTTTCTCATAACCGCACTCCATATTCGCGGAGAGTGTGTGCATCGCACGCCAACGTTGAGAATATGTTGCATCACGTGTTTTGAATAGACATTTTTATCTGAACGAGCGATTTTACACTGACTTCACGTACATTTGATTCGTTCCTCGTTCATAGGTTTGAGCCTGGTACGAATGAATGAGATAGATATCTTATGCTTAGATTGGAATTTCATAAAGGGTGTGCATTTTTTAAAATTGAGTGGCATTCAGTTGTTGCACGTCGCCTCGATTCTTCAGTCTGTTTTGAACTCTTTTCTCTCTTCAGATACTCTACCGATTGATTCTAATGGAAGAATTGCAATGCTTGGTTTTTGAGTTGAACAATGAGTTTTTTTTGTAAACGATGCGGTTTCAGGAGGGGTGTCGTTTGAAAAGCACGAGTGAATCAAGAAAAGGCATGCTGAAGAATATTTTGAGTGGTTGTTTTCGACAAGCATCTAGTGCCATCGTCCTTCGGCATACGCGTATCTTGTACAGCATACCGAGTTGTGCATTTCAACGGTCCCTTAATATTTCAACATCATGCCTCCTACCCTCTTCATCATATTCCACTCCTTCAACAATGCAGGTTAATTTGATGATATAATGAATAAACAAATGTGGTCCTGCCTCTATTCATAATACGAGTTCACTCTGTTGATGGCTCATCTCGAAGAAAAAGTTGATACATATGCGAAATCGCGAAAAAATTCGTGAGTTTGTGCACTGACCTGTTGTAGGCGACGATAACGTAAAGACTGATGTATCGACGTTTGGAAAGAAACCTCAACCTAACCCTTAGCCTGTAGAGGTGGCTTGAAGAGCTCCTCACCATCCCTCTTCCACACACACAAGCTCGGAAATTGTTGTGTTGTTTCATAAAAGCGCTAAATTAATTTATTAGTTTCCTTTTTTCCTACATCCGCTAGCAGTCATTCATTTTATCCCCCTTTGATGGAGACAGGAGATCAGTTCGTCGTTTAAACAACTTGATAAAAACAAGCAGTATGTTTTAGATGTAATGCTCGAAACTTTTTTTGCAGATTCGACAGTACAGTGGAAAACCTCCGTTAACGTTGAAAACACTTGAAGAAAGAATCATGCTTGTGCTCAGTCTCTATGATAAGGTAGTCTACATTCTCAAATACATGTTTTCAACATTCCCGTACTCTATCCTACACGCTTATCAAACGTTGTGTCCAGTTAATTCTGTCTTGTTTTTTTTTAACTGAGTCTGTGAATAGTGATAAAATAAAATGATGGTTTGAGTATTTGTCAAAACATTTTCCATTCACATACTGATTAATTGATTTGCTTATTGTTCAGATCGATCCGAAACAGTTAACAATGGATTCGAAATTCTTCGAGGATTTAGGCTTAGATTCGTTGGATCATGTTGAAGTGATTATGGCATTAGAGGACGAATTCGGTTTCGAAATACCGGATGGTGATGCAGATAATTTGAAGACACCTCGAGACATCTATCAATACATTTGTGATAAAGAAGATGTTTATGAATAGAATAGGCTGGTAGAAAAAGTGAACTTTATGATTTGTTTTGTTATTACTGATATCATCATTATCGCTGTTATTTCTAACATCATGTTCATTTGAAATGTTTCTTTTGTTTCAATAAATCTCTCTCCTCTGTTCATTTCAGTTTGCTGCCGCTTTATTTATTTTCATTCCCTCATTTATGTAGAAGTAGTTTTTCAAATGGAGACAAAATGTACAACTGATTCGTTGATTGTTTGTCACATTCATCCAAAAAAAATTAAAGTTTGTTTAATGTTATGAATCCATAAATTTTTGCATTCTCTTCCGAAGAAACAACAGTGAATCTGACGAAAAATTGATTCGATTCAAAGAAGGTGTGTTCATGTATGTGTATGTGCTTTTCTTGTTACATTTTCTTGAGAGATTTTCACTTTATTCTATCATATTCAATCGACTGGAGTTGATTTTGTTCGTTTGTTTCTCATAGAATAGCGAAGAAATTGTGATTAATTGATTACTCGTAATTATTATCGATTATGATGATGGAGATGATGGCGTTGTGTGCTCATTGTCGGTTTCCATTTTCTGTTTATGATAAATATTTGTAGAGAGAATAAAATATGAATTTAGTACGAACACATTCGTTTAATACCATTATTTTTTTGTCTGATTCACTTCATCTTCTTTTCGTATTTTTTCCATTTCAATCAGTGGCATTCCTTGCTGATTTTATACACTTTCAAAATAAACGTTGCAAATGCATTATCCGCTCATGTAGAAAAGTACATATGTTAATTAGATATGTGAAACGATAAAACGAGAGGTTTATTGCGAACTGTGCTAATGACTCGTAACGAACATGCTATTTCAAGCGTTATAAAGGTAAACGTGAAACGGATAGAATAATCTTTCTATTCGAGTTCTCTAGATTTGATGATTCGTTGTTGAGGTTAATGCTTTTTTTTCATCGCCAATTAACGAAGTCCATACAATTGCTCTTTCAAGAACAGTTTTACTTACTTGAATTAGATTTCTTGCAGCCATTTCAGTTGCAAATTGAAATTTCAGAAATTCGATTAAACGTCGAAATTTCAAACAAGTTTTCGTTTGTTCAGTATTCACGAATTTGATTGCCATACATGCGAAGAATACATATGATTGATCGAACATCCATCGAGTTATTATCGCACAACACTGATGAATGGTTATGCGAATATTGCTCTCCCTCAAATATGTCCACAATTTGTTCGCTACAAGACGATTGCTTGCAATGAATCGATGTCTAATGGGAGGATAGAATATTTTACGAATGATCAATTAAAGTACCCAAATAAAATCATTCATTCGCATCAATAATGAGAATCAAACATTCAAAACACCTTGCACTGTCATCACGGACATCTTTCATTGCTCAGCTCAGTGCACGTTTCTTGAGTCTTCGCTATTTTAGGATTTCTTATAGTTGTAGTAATCCTTGATTGATCTGACGAAGTGAATAACTTTTTGGTGTATTGAAGACCTTATTTTACACATAATACTGTATCATCGGGGACTGATATACAAATCCGATCTTTGAAAGTCCTGTGGGTCTGCTACAAAGTTTATTCTCTGTGTAACTTTAATTTCGAATGTTCGGCTAAAAACATCAAGTCACGAACTGAAAGCCCGAATGTTAATATTCCCGACTTGTTGAATTCTATCGTATACTCACCCTCAACTATTGTATTTTTGCGTGAGTTAATTCCAATGTTCATAATATCAATACATCAACTGAAATCATCGTTATGAAGATACCGCTGCAGACTTCATCATTTCGAATACAACAGTGGACTAACTGGATGCACTAGTCTTACGGATAAACTTTAAAAGCCTTGAATGAGCCTCAACAATCTTCAATCAGACCGAAATTTTACACGAATGTTCGTTCCCCTTCCATTGGTAGGTGGCTAAATACGGCAAACTGCTTATTTTCAATACGTTTGTGGATCATTCCATCACTCAACAATCACGAATGTTATTAAATCAAGCTAAAAAAGCAATTCAATCTCATATATTTAATCAACCAAAAAGTAGTCAGCCCACTGCATGGGTAATACTGCTGCTCCTCCAACAGCAACAATTGATCCAAGTATTTCAGATTGATTCGAAGAGCCGGTAAACGACTCTTAATCTGTCTTATATCCAAATGCATACATCGTATCTGTATTCTTCTTCAATTCCAAACAGCCATTTTCAAAGATAATGGTAAGCCGTTCTATTGGCCTGTCAGACGGCCAGCTAGTCGTTTTATCGCTACTATATATAGGTCATCATTTTATCTTTTTGCTCATTTTTACTCGTATTATCATTATATTGTTATAAAATTAGCATTATTATTGTTGTGATATGTACATATATTATTTGATTTCACGAACACTTCGTTATCAGAAAATAACTTTGAGAATAAGGTTGACTATATTCGATTTCAGAAAGAGGGAATTATCTTGTTTTCTGATCTGAAATTAATATAATACTTTGTGAACGTGAATAATTCCAAAGTTCATTTTCAACAACTTTTATTCTCATCAATTTTGCTGACAACAGTTAATTCATGATCACAATCAGCGAGTTTCTCCAGAAAATTCATTCTCCTTCTATTGATCTTTCTTCATTATTTTGTTTATGTTAGTGTGTTTGATGGTCAACGATCCCATCTAATAGATGTTTATTTATTGTTTGTAAGCCATAAAAATCTGTTCTTACGAATAAAATTAAGCAGACAATAAATTTCATTGTTATGCACTCACAATCAATCTATCTTCACTGACATGTATGAAACTGGATGGTAAATTATTAAACAGTGTCAATTCAAGGTTTAAGCCAAGCGATATCGAGTCATTTTTAGTTTCCTGCTAGTAAAACGATCATTCATTTGATAACTTGATTGTTTATCAGTTTGACAAACACTACATTTGCTGATATCGTGATGATCATCAGTATTATTGTCACCGTTATTGTCATTCTCTTATCAGCTGATTATCACTTCGAAAGTAACGGCAATTTTCCAGTCAGCAAGATTATGATTTACCATTTCCCTCGTTCATTTCCTCAACTTTTTGCGTGTCTTATCTTATATTTGAGTGATCCTGCTGCTGATAGATTATTCGATATTGTTCTTTCATTAATTCATCGAGCTTAAGCGATAGATATGAGATGAAGTTATCTCGTCTTGTCTTGGTTGACAGCAATCATCGATAGCCAGCCAACTATATGAATCAAATAAGCTGGAATAGTGGAAAAGAATCGCTTCCATATATTTACATAGTACCTATCCGCTGCTGCTTCATTCACGCTTCGTAGCACATCTTTCCGTTTATCATTTATGAATATGTATTTACATAATATGTACGCACGAGATATGTCTTACATTCATGCAAAGAAGGAAGGCGTATCTTCGAGAAAATAGGACAAAAAGACAAAGATGAACAGAGGTGAACAGCATCCAGTAAGCTAGTGATTAGAATAAGATCAAGAGTAGTCAAATAGGGGGACATCACCAGCAGCAGCAGCAGCAGCGACAGCATTAGCATCAACACTCATCATCGAGCAATAATTCGATGTGACTCTTGCTCTAAACGATTCGGAAGCATAAGTAGTAGTTTATGAGAACGGAATTAGTATAGTGACTTACATATGTGCTAAGCAGTATGAAACTAACACCTTAAGTTGCCTCTCCTAGAGGAATTGCTGCAAAAATATTTTGAGGAAACACTACAATTACCGGTACGTTATTTCAGGATTTTCATTTTTCATTTCATTCACTCAGTTTTGCTGTTATATGAACATATGGACAGTTTGCTTTTTTTTTGTCACACTTTGAGAAGAGTTATTTATTTGCCTTTTCGTTTCGTGGTCATGTTAAACTATGGTTATTTGTTGGACTATACGTTGGTATTGAGTTATATCCTGGATTTTTCGGAAGGTGCGTTTCTTGGCCGTGTTTGAATAAATGAGACTTTCCTCAGTGACACTGAGAACGGTCGTGTGTGGCCAATAGGCTAGATGTCATGCTACTGCTATTAATACCGGATTCGCTCCAATTAGCTGGTGTCAGCAACTTTGAAAAAAATTGAAGCATGAAGGGTTTCATGAGAAAATGCTTAATCTTCATGGTGTAATTCTGTTGTGCGAACGAAAAGAGGAAGGCAACATTTTCGTGAACATATAATCATAATGTTGATGTTGCTGAACGATTGAGTTAACGAACACTCTTTTAAAGTAGCATTTAGTAGTACATTGGTCATCAAAGCCTAAATATTGGTAGCAATAGTATTAGTTACAGTAATGATGATGTGTGGTTAATGTTCGGTAAAGATCATAGCAAATTATTGTCGTTTCTTTTGATGTGAACCGATTGAACGTTGGTTGTTGTTGTTAGGCTTGTATTGTGTGTCTTCAGGGTGGTATCATTATTAGGATTACTATTATTATTGTAGTATTTGGTTGAGAGGGATCGTTGTGTACTAAGAAATGCAGCTTGTTCTCTGGGTGAGGTGTCTGTGTCGCGCACACTTCAGTTGCTGGCTGCGTGAATTTATTTCTTTCATCTTGCCGCATCGCACCATACTAATTGACTCATCTGCAAATCACGAGCGATCTTAATTATACTATAACAAATAAATATGATCGACTTAAAGATAGAATGTGATCGCTCGATGAGAATGATGAATGCTAAAATTCTTAAGTTCATTCAAATTCACTTTACAACTACAAATACATCATACAACTTTTCTCTTTCGACTTCAGAAAAAGTTCAGACAGATTTTTCACCATATCCAGTATCCTTTTAAGGCATAAGGCTAGATATCTACCTATCATTGTAAGAAATCGAAATCTATCCTTTGAGGTGACATTTTTGAACAAGACGATCATAGAATGGTTGAAGAATATCTTCTCGGATTTGTTGAATGTTCATTTACAGATACAATTAAGTATGATTGTAATTTAGTTTAGTTAAGTTAGTTGTTGACAATTAAGAATTTTTTATTGATTTCTCCCAGCAACTCATTTTTAACTCATGTTCGTTATCAGCGTTGTTCTATCGATCTTTACTAGCAAGCACACGCCTCTTCTCTATCTTCAAGTGCTCTTCTCATGCATTCACCAAACCAATGCGCTAATTAGTTACGCGATTGAAAAGCGCTAATAATCGCATTTCACGTAGGTATGTACGAAAATAATCTTCGAGAAAATTGAATGAAATCTTTCAGTAATGAAGTAACTAATTATTGCAGTCGGCCGGTGTGACTAGAGTTTTTCTTATTATTATTACTGAATGAGAATTATAGCAAATAGTTATAGCGTATTCAAATAGCATAGTAGTAGTTAGTTGAAGAAATAGATGAGAGCTTAACGCATTATGTGTTCCAAACATCAGTCTGTATGATGATGATGGCTTTAGAGTTGTTCGTGCTCATATAGGATAGTTGATAGCTCTAGAGCTATGGCTATATATAGCCATAGATGATGTAAGTAATATTAGAAAAAGCGTTAAGCAGCAGTAGCAGCACGCAATTACTCGGCACTTGGTTTGGCTTGGTGTCGTTAGGCACGTTTATGTTATACGTTATGCTGTTTGCCGTATAAGATAGGCGTTAGCAATAGAATTCAAATGAACAGTTTTGAGAGAACGAGATGAAGAAGAAGATGAAGATGCGGAAGAAAGGAGGAGAAGGTTTTTCGATGAAAAATTAATTTTGAAATTATCCAGTTTTTGTGTATGTGCGTGCGTGACTAGAAAAGCGATGATCTGACTGTTATTCATTTGTTGAATCCATCTCTTAGAATTAGAATACTCTGCCAACTACAGTTGTAATCGTACGGATGAATCGTTGTTGTTGACATTTTGATTTGAAACATTATCGGATGTTGGGGAGGGATCAATATCCAGAGCTTGAGCGTTAATGTAAGCCTGAGAGCAAATGTAAACTTAAGCTTGATAGTTGTCCACACTTTTCTACTCCCACATTGCTAATACCGCTCAGTTAGTCACATGTCAATAAGCAAGTCAGTAATGTCTATAGGCATGTACTAACTGTATCCTTCACTATCCCACCAAAATTACATGTCATTCCATATCGTGTCTGACCACTCCCCTTACTTCCAACTTTTTGATTGCAGAGCATCTTTATTTTTTCATAGAACGTCCTCGTTTCTTTTGCCAATCACTGTCGTACTTATTCGTTTTTTTTTCAATTGAATAACAGTTATTTTAAGTTCGTTTACATCAGCCTCATTGTACGCTACTAGCTGGTAATTTTACAAGAACAGCAACAAAATTCATCACGCTTATAAATGCGACAGGCAGCGAATGCAAAAGAGGAAATTAACGAACGAACGAACTAAAGGAACTGAGCATATTTGATAAATTGAGTAATTGGGGTATTGGTGATAGAGGAGATTTATTTGATAATTTATCTGAATAATAATATTAATAATCAAGAAAACTGATGAACAATGAATTATTGGCATCTGCTCATATGCTGCCATTATCAGGTTCGTTGTTATTAATTTATATTTGCATTGATTCGTTTAAATAATATTTTATTCAGTCATCATTGTCATTCTTTTTATTTCTTTACTCATTCATTATGTCTTCTTGTTTTTATCGACAATAATAGATTGACTTGATATACTGACGAGGTTATGAGCATTATTCAATTGTCAAGGTCAACTTCTTCCATTATTAATTCATTTGAGTTCGATTATTTACTCATTTGAGTCTTTCTTCCATTCGTTTACTCATGACATCGTCACATAAGCCCTTTTCTGTACTGAAAATCAGACTAGCTGATCAGTGATGTTCCACTTGACTTTATCAAACGGAGCAAATCGGCGAGCTGGTATTTTTGTTGATGTTGATATTTCTTCGAAGTTGTTATTTACATACAGATATGCTTATAAATAAATATGTGACTTAATAAATGCGATTAGAAAGAATTATTGCTGAAAGTAAATGTTTCGTTATTTTTTTGACTAATTGATCAGTAATGTTAAAGTTGAGAGGAGGAGACAAGTGAGTGAATTTGGTTTTGATCATTGTTCGACAATGAGTCATTATTACCATATGTGAACAACAACTGATTTGGTGTACCATACGGTCACCGTCATATTTGAACGAACGGTGATATTAACGATAGATGAATATATTTTTAGAGAGATGAAGCTATAGATATGAATTTGTTGCTGTTGCTATTGTTGCAAACGCATATTGCTCAGTCTTTCTCAAAAGTTTACGAACATTTTCTTCGCTCTACATAATACACTTCTTCATCTTTATGTTTTTTTCGTTATTTCCATCATTCACCAACGAAATATTTCAAATCAAGAAGTAATTAAGTTCAGTGTGTTTAATGGATAATCACACTAATGACACCATTGATAATGATAATGTGATTGATTACAAAATCAACGATAATGTGAGTGTACTATAATGTTCCATAGTAATACTGTTAATAGTAAATATATATGAGTTCACACCTTTCTAACAACTTAATGAATTGTATGTGATGGAAAGATCATCAGTAATTGATGGTACTGCTTATTACTAGAAAGATCAACAATAATTTATAACAGCCAATAACTTACTTCTTTTTTGATTACATTCTTGCGATAATGATAATATAGTAATACAAGCGATAATGGTATGAATAATGGATAAAATAATTCTAATGACAATGTTTAAGAAAAATGATAGCAGTAACATTGATAATAATATCGATAAAAATAGTCTTAAAAATGAATATCGATAAAAAATAATAGTTATAAAAATAATCTATAATTTTGTATCGTTATAGGACAAATATTTTTAATTGCCTTCTCATCAAAATTCATTAATTAATATATTCGTTCTTTCAATTCACTTCCAAAATCATCACCATAATGCTCATCATAATTTTCTATCCACCAATCATCTTTCCATTCCATCCATGCATCATCCATCTATCTTCTTCTGATTATTCACTGCTTCCTAGCTGTTCCTCCTGCTGTTGCTACTGCTGTTGCTCGCTGCCGATTGATTCCCCTTGAGACTTGCCATCTATCTCTTTAATAACAGTTGAAAATTGTCATCTAAATAAGAAAATGAGTGAATGCGCGAACGTTATTTGGACAAAAGCAGTTGAAGTCACAATCACATTTATAGATATCATATCATCATCTATACTGTGCTCATGTACGGAAACATGCACATTACATTGTTTTCGCATCACTTCTTGTTTAGTGAAGAGACACAGTAATAGGAAATGCTAAAAGGTGGTAAGATGTGCTAAGCATACTTAGTGTGCATTATTGGATTATTCTTTAAAGGTATCATAACATGGTGATAAGCATTTTAGGATGTTGCGGATGTAGAAGATAATAAAATAAGCGACAAAAACACAGTCGTTTTTACTATTCGAATTGATTGAAGTTTTTTGATGAATAACTTTAACCATTTTAAGTAAGGTTGAGCGGAATGTATTTGTTCCGATGATCGGTTGAATTGAATTGATTCTGAATGAGGCAATTAGTACCTATCGTTGCGGTGAGATGAAAGAATTTCATTCGTATTATGCTATTAGAATTAGAATGGTCATTTGAAAAATACCGACTGCGCTCACCCCATCAGCTTCAAATCATCTCTTTTTAAAGCTCCGCTTTTACTTGCTGTTATACACAATTAGTCAAACACTGATTGATCAATTCATTAGCATCATTACTGTTATTAGTATTATTATTATCATTGTTGTTGTCGCTCTTACTTCCATATTTGCTAATAATAATAATAATATTATTGTTATTAATATTAACAGCAACACTAGTAATAACAATAATAATACTGACAACAAGTTCAAGTTGCTGCTGGTTTAAGAGGTTTACCTCTCACTTAATCAAATCATTTCAACCAGTCGTAAATTAGTCAACAAATAGCGACACCATCACCAACAACAACAATACCAATAATAACAACCGCAGTGCTAGCAATACTACGAACACTACTACTAATAATAACAGTGACAATAATGTCTGCAGAATCAGCTAGTCAAATTGCATCTTCTAATGCGTCAAATATTCAGCTATTCTGAATTTCCCATAGCAATAATAATAACAACTAGCAACAGCAAAGTAATTCCCAAAACGATGATCTCTCATGGACATGTCGAGTGCAACACACAAAACATAATACGAACAAGTCCATCATTTGCTTGTAAGTGCTGTTTAGTTTTAGTAATATATCTGATCGTAGTGGAAACGTCAGTGATGTCGTTTCAATTCATTCTTACTGTTCCGAGAGAATACTATGAATGGTGGCTATATGCTCTCATATTTTGATTGCGTAATATTTGATCATCTTTCCAAGCGTGAATCTGATGTGAGACTTAGCCGAAACAGTTTAAGCCCAACTCGTCAGGTTGAGTTGGAGCGTTAGCCTGGGTATGAGTCTGATCCATTAAGGTAATCAAATGTTTGCATCAAATGATTTGGGACATGTATTCATCAAGTAATCGGTATGGATTTAAGGATGGCGGTTATCCATCTGTATGAGTGTAAATCTAAAACATCCACACTCAGCCAGCAATCCTATTTATCTATATCAGGGGGATAATTGCATTGCTGCTTTTGGTTCGTCGGAATTCTTATTGTAAGGACAAACGGAATAGATGTTTTGTGTTATTGTTATTTACATCATTATTATTATTATTATTACAAACATTAATGGTGTTGATAATATTGTACCTTATTAATATTAGCGTTTATTTGTTCATGGTGATCAGTACTGTTGTTATTGGAATCGAATCGGGTGAATGAGTGAAGACTTAAATATTACCATTTAAGGTCAATGAATATGAGGAGGTAAAAATGGATGATGAACAATTGACATGTGTTGGAACGCAAACTGATCCGGTTACCTCGGACGAAGAAGAAGAGGAAGGTGGTAACCATCTAAGGTATGTTCGTATCATGCGCTAAGAAAAAAGGTTCAATTATTTCAGGTCAATTCACTAAATTTCCAAGGAATATCTTAAAAAAGAAACAAAAAAATGAAGAAGATTACACTGAAGCGCGAGCGGCGACTGCTGAGGTTTTTCTTCAGACGGCGAGTCATTAAATAGAACTATTGTTGCAATAGTTGAATAGCAATAATTGGCTTGTGATCACAAAAATAATTAATGACTTCAAGTAGCGTTTGTGTTTTGTATGCATTGCATCCGTTCATTCGCTCGTCATTACACGCACACTAACAACACACCAATCGTCTTATTCTCTTCGTAACTTAGCTTACATAACATCAGTGATTGAATGAGAACTGCTATGAGTAGATGAAGAAAAGAGCAGATGATGTATCTTATCAAAGATACTTGACTCCAGCACTTCGATATACTTACTGGTATATTTGTATAAGACCAATCTGGTTTTCCCAATACTAATGATCGATCGTGATTTATTCATTTTTCATCTACTAATGTTTTGTTTTTTTCATTATAAAATAGCGATTTGTTAAGTATTTGTTGTTTTATTGATATTATAGTAATAATTCTAATTATGCGTTTAGTACACGTTCTCTTTATACGATATGGTAGTTTTATCACTTTATTAAGGTCATTGTTCAAAGATTCAGGTTCTAATCATAGCGCGGAGCCGTTTTTTTTGTTACTATTTTAAGATAAGTTAAGTTAATGTTATTATTGGCTGCAATCAAGTCGATCGTTCCCTTTCATGCTGTGCAATAATCATTGTCTTATTCGCATCAGCAGTATGATTAGGCTTTGATTGGCCAAGTGGATAACAAGCCGATGAGATGCTAGATTGAGTATGAGTATATACATAGGTATTTAGTTATTCATATTGGACATATATTATTCCATGTGCACAAGTTCCATCCTTAAATCTTGTTCGTTGCAACGAAACTTAACACCAATCTGATGACAACATTTCGTTCTGATCTCTTGATAGTGCTCATCTTCTTCGATAATTTTGACAGTGTTCTTTTGTTGTTGGTGGTGGTGTTAATGTGTTCAATTGAATTGAATGAATAATAAAGTTTCTCGAAAGGATTCAGAGCCTGAAAATAAGCAACTTTTGATGTCAAATACCTGTTTTCATTTCAGTGATCACATGGACGAAGTATATATTGATGATGGTGATTGTGAACTGAATGCACTCGAATACGAGGTGAGTGATTCGTTATTATTATTATTGATTATTATTGTTAATATTATTAACATCAATATTATCCATAATATTATTAATATTATTATTAACATTATTATTAATATTTTTATTATTATTCTTATCGTATTTTCATGCAAATCATCATCGACTAAAGCCACATCAAAATTTTAAGTGATTGCTTTTTCGCACATTTAAATAAGACATTTAAAGATTGTCTATCACTTCATTCTAACTCGTTCACTGTCAGTCGTATCTAATGATGTTATAGTGGTGATGATAACGACAGTGATAATGATATTTGCAAAGTTTTGTTGTAAACACTTTGTGCTAACAGGTGTGCTAACGCCGATCACTAACTAAGCCGTTATTTTGTTGGTTTTGATCGATCGCATTCCACTGAGCTGCTGCTATTGCTACTGCTACTGCTACTGCTACTGCTACTGCTACTGCTACTGCTACTGCTGCAATTCATTGCTCATTCTAACCATTTAATGTCACCGCTAGCTATAAAAGCTGTGAATAGCATTTGGAAAATAGCCGTCTCTATGATACTAGCTTATCCGTCAATCTTCCACTTGCTATTGATGTCTCTTAACTTTCAAAGCATTCCAAACTCAAGCTCAAACCATCAGAAGTTCAAATTACATTCAGTGATTAGAGAAACGTACTTATATGAAGATTATCGCTGTTGTTGTTTCAGGAAGTGGTTTTGAAACGCTCAAGTAGCTGTCATCGATTGGGATTAACATTATGTTATGGTGCAACAGATGATAATGATACAGATATTTTTATTAGTGAGGTACACTGAATTATGATACTTTAGCAGCTTTTGCTTTTATACATAGCACTTCGAAAACACTTAAGAATGATGAATACATGCCGGTAAAGATGATGTTAGAAAATAGAATAATTGCTTCTTCATCTGATCATCGTCAAATGGAATGATGTTAGTGATTAATATAGCTCCCATTTCATT
>JAPYMA010001903.1:0-24008 GCA_035041965.1 Anisakis pegreffii
TAGAGGAGGATGGATTAATTATAGTATTGTACATATTGAAACGAAGTATAATAAATACACATGAACAATAAAGAGAACAAATCAATTGAGTGAGTATCATTGTTCAAAGCAGACGACTGGAATGTGCTACTAGTAGAAGCGTTTACGCGAGTCATTCGTTTTCTGAATTTGATACTTCACCGTTTTAATCAGCGATATTTACGAAAAATCAAAAAACTGCGTATTGTTGTCATGTTGGTACGATAACGCGTATTCGATATTCATTGGTTCGTCTATATGTGAATGTGAATAATTCGACAGCAAACCAGTCGTGAATAATTTGTTTTAAGGGAAAGTTTAGCACACGGAGTGAAGAAATGGACACATGTACAAGAATGAGAACAATAATTTGTTCATTTTATCATATAAAGTATGAATAATTGATGTTCGAATGATGCTTTATAATTATAATTCATTTATGTGCATCATTATCTCATTCAAGCAAGATAACACGATTTATATTATAATAAAATCAGATCACCACTGAGGTGCATAAGTGAACGGAAGAAACGATTTGGTGCTGTCGCCAACTGTTGCATTCGCGACGGCTGCAGCTGCAAACGCACTGGCTTGCGCAAATTTCACTTTTTCAACTTCGGCCTCTTGAAGACGTTTCGATTTTGCTCGTCGATTCTGAAACACACATGTTTTGTTGTGATTGCATCGCAGTGCCTTCAGCATAAACTCAGTGCTAGCTTTAAATACAATTCAGATGAGCAATTGTTGTGTAGAGCAGTAGAATTTATGTGTGCAAATCGATTATTGCACATGGATATCACTTAAGAACAAATGTTTTGAATGAGCTTGATAATTAATAAGATAATTTATTTGATGAGAGATTATCAAAACCATCTTGATATCAGTTAGCAAGTGTGGAAAAGAAATTTTAGACTCTAATTAAAATGGGTACAATTAATCTTAGGTTTTGCTTGCTGGCTTCTAGCATTTCGTTTGCGTTGATTAATTAATTAGTGGAAATAATCATGAAAGTGATGAATTACCCACAACTTTTTGAAATTTCCAGCGAAAAGAATTGAAAAAAAAGATGATGAAACTAAAAGTTCTTGCGTCTTTTCAGAAGATAATCACGTAGATTGTTGAAATGATAAATCGTTGCGTACGCTCTCTTCAATACTCGTCTAGAATTTGTTCAACGGCTGGCTCAGCAGGGGTCACCGAGAGTGATGTGTGAAACAATACTGATTGTTGCTCGCGTAGAAGAATCAAAAATGCGTACTATGCAATTCTAATGATGATACTGGTCATAATAATCACAATAATATTAATGATGATGAATGTGCAGCATAACTGTGATATTACTTAATAATCGCATCGTACATAATAGAACCGCTACAGTTGAGCGAATCGCAGTCGATCATAAATTAGATATATGTCGTCTATTGAACATTTCGAAACAAATTCACTGAATGGGTCAGTGTCAAGCTATTCGACTACTTGTATATAACTATACATTGTATCGTAGCATATAACCTTGAATGTTTATCAACATTGTCTATTCATTTGCACTGCTTCCAACATGAAGTTTTTCGAATACAAGCTAATTTCAATTCATGCGGCTTGATTATTGCTGTGAATCAATCACGGCCACTTTCTTCACAATCACGTGCTTCTCCCTGTTTTTCGTCGCATGAAATATTCCTAAGGAATGCACTTTTGAAGGCATCACTAAGGAATCACATGACTTTCCTCGGTAATACCTCTGGCAATCAAACGAAACCTTATGAGGCGTTTGGGTGATCGCAAAAATATCCGCCAGATTTTCGTTCGGCATTTCGCTGTGAAAATGAATTCGAATTCTACAATATTCCTTAATAACGATAAGTGTAAGCTTTCCTCAATTATGACACGATATTCAGTCACGAAGTGAATAATTTCAGGATGCTATGATCACATAGTAATTGTTTGAAATCAGTTGTTGCTTATCATATCATTTGAGAGGTTGCTGTCAAACTAGCGTATCAAATCAGAAGAAATTTATGAAATCTTACAGTTTTTGTGCTGTACACATTTTTGTATGATCATCATGAGCAATAAATAAATATTTCATTAGCAAATGTTTAATAGCGTCATCAAATAAAACACAATTAAATAATGAATTATCGCTATGATGGCTCTGCCCTTCACTCCTCTTTATTTGCTCAGTGCTATGATGATACTCGTCTCATTATATAATCCGCCCTACCTACCGTATACGTTAACAAACCAGAGTGTTGCTCATATGACACGAGCCATCTGCTGGATGCCCCTCCCCCTCACTGCACATTCATCTAACAATGTTATGCACTTTATGCATTAGCTGTTATTATTGCTGTTATTATTATTATTGTTATTATTATTGTTATTTATTACTATTATTATTATCATTATCATTATCATTATTATTATTATTATTATTATTATTATTATTACTATTATTATTATTATTACTATTATTACTATCATTACCTTCATTGTCTGCATAATATTCACTACCAATATTGCTTAACTGATGTTATACATGATTGCATAAAACATTCCTACTGTAGCATCGTATTGCTGCGCTCACTTTTAGTAGCATGAAAAGAGTTTAGAAATGAGAAGACAAAGTGTAGTTGATTGCAGTTGAAGCTTTCTTATAACGAGCAAGAAGGATTCAGTCGATTTTGCAACAACGTAATGAATATTTGAAACGATGATTTCAACTCTATTCAAAAAGTTTTCTCGACAGCATAATTAAACGACTATTAACAACGAGTCAAATGGTAGCTATTTGAAAGAATGTTATTCTTGCTTGCTCATATATCCTTATCATTAAAATGACGGAAAGCATAGCAAACAAAACGCCATTAAACAATTAAACATTGAATCTTCAAGAGGAATAATGAGGAATTTAATGCCGTCACAATCGTTGGCAATAAATAACTCATTTATTGCCTCATTCTATCAAACAGTCTTCATCTTCATTGTTCTGTAATTTGTTTCGTGTATATTTTGATATTCGTAGCTCAAGAAACTCTGAAAAATCAGATCTCACTGGAAATAAACGCAGCGAATAGTTTTTAAGTATCAGATTATATAAGAGGGTCTGGCAGCGATGCAGATGACTGTGCTCAAATTATAATGCTACCGAAAAATAATCGTGGGTGTTATTTTGATGTGGAATGCACATTTAAGATTCACAAGACTTGGTTTTTTATCTATGTTTCAATGAAAATGGGAATTGTGAGTAGGTGAACTCAGATCTACCATATTCTTAATGTGCATTTTTATCATGCTTGAGATTGCGTGTGATTGTTTGGTAAATGAGTGCACATTATCATGTGATATGATATTCGATTATAACTAATCAGAATTTAGTGCATAACACTCAATAAAGACGGTTGTCAATGCGTATTTGATGATGATAGGATAAAATCATTTAAGAAAGTATGAACACAAATGAGATATCCTCATAATTTTGTAGTCTCAGAATGACTCTTACACATATTTGTCTTTCATTCTTATATTTCCTCAGCATATCTCTTTCTCATCGCAAAGCACTTATCGAATCAACTCGATAGAATAACACATAATTATAGGTGACAATTCGCTGATTACATCGATATATGATGAAGTGATGAATGAGATAAGGTGATTTTCATTATTACTATTATTATTGTTATAATTATTACTGTTGTTACTAATATTATCAATAATATTAATGCTATTATTATTACTAATATTGTCAGTAACGTTACTGCTATCTTCTTATAAAATTTTTATGATTCTCTTAAGGCACGCTATTCTGATGAAGATGCATTAATGCTATAATTAAACAATCAGCCATTTTATAATAGAATAGTCGGTCTCTTTTCACAGAAACAAACAAGACTGAGTTTTCTAACGCCTAATCTGTTTCGTTACTGTAATAACGAGAACAGTCAATAAAACTGGCGTAATTAAACTCCGTTGAATTAACGCAATGCGAGACTATAGGAATCGTCCTCATAATAACAGCATTTGGGGAACTGGTTCGCAGAAAGCCAATAGTTTAGTATTCGACAGCAAAAAGTGCTCAAACTGCTTCAGTTTTATCATCAGTTCTGCTCAAGACTTTCTGATGGAGAGCAGATCGAAAATGTATCGACAAAAGAAAGAATCAGAAGTGCTTCCTCGACTCTTAGACGTCTTTAGTGAGCGGTTACGTAAAATTATAAAGAAGAAGACAATAAGTTGTGCAAGGAAGAAAGACAAAAAATTACAAAACAATGCAAGGAAACACGAAACATACTTGAAACCAAATTTTGACTTGAGTTTCTGTGAGCTGCAACGAAGCACTAAATTCAGCTCTTTCTGCAATAGATAGATATTGCTTCTGTTGGAATTTGCGCTCCAACGAGAGCAGTTGTTGGGTACTGAATGGCGTTCGTGGTTTGCGATTGTTTTTGTGCTTGCGCAATAGACATTTGCTCAATCCCAACGCAGTGATGCTTTTTTGTTCATCTGAAATACGGTTCGAGCACATCAATAGAGCCGCAATAAGATCAATCTTTTCGGTACTTAAGTTGATTGTTTATTAATGCAAGCAAATTGCATTGGTCATGAAAGCATTTCGGTTGGCGAAAATTAGATGATGAGTGATGTTCGTAGAAAGTGATTCGACGATTGAATCTGGCACTTATTCAATGTAACTTGAAAAATATATAATCATAAACGAGTATATGAGCGGAAATGAAATGTGCTCATTCTTTGTTTTCATAGACTGTCGAGGAAGATGTTACTTGGAGACTGAAAAAAATTAAATTTGGATCGAATAGCAAAAAAGCTAACTGGGAGTAGAAGGACGTTCCGAAGAGCTTGGTAACCAAGCGTAGTGAGGTATTGATCGAGGCGATGAGCCTGACGAACACTCGGACGGGGATGAGTCAGAAAGTGAGGAACGTAACTGAGATGTGAAAAGGAATATAGCCGCTGGATCAACGCCTAATGGATACTTGATAGCACTGGGATGGAGCATTGGTGAAACGGTCGTTACGGGTGTGATTATAGAAGGTACACATACTGGATGAACTGGCGCTGGCTTCAGAATCTCCTCTGAGCATCGACTGCAAATTGGATTATGAGACATGGCTCAGATATTGCGATTCTTAACAATGACTGGTCTGAATCGTGTCACACATACAGTGGAGCATACGTTTTTTTTTAAAATTTCTCAGTATTGTCCATTCTGGTAGTATTTGATGAAAAAAATAATTTATCTATAGAGGTTGACGAAATTGTTTGGCTGAGCAAACATAAATCATCTCCTTTAATGTTCACAGGCCATTGATGATAGAGAAGTATTTTTCATGTTGCTGAAGCTTCAGAAGGTGAATAAAATTGAAATTAGAGAGTGGAAGTAAAGAATGTTTACACTGGATGTGTTGAATCAGCGAGAATATCTTCAACACTAAATGTAGGTTTTGTTGAAATTTTTGTAGTTGATTGTGTTCGCGTGATCGTGCACATAGCCCCGGCACCGATTGACATGAAGGCCCGCTAATATAACACTAGTATTTCCCTTTCAATTGCACAAAATCGTAACGTTCTCTCCTTGAAAATAGATGGAATCATTAATGAATTGTCTTCTCCATAAATTATTAAATTACATTCATCGAGACATCATACAAGGTAATAGACGACGTTAAAATCGATGAACTGAAGATGAAGAGATATTATTTTTATAAGAAAAAACTTGATCGGAATCAATTTACTGATTAGTATTGCATGAATATTAATGCAGCAGTTCATCGTAGTTGCACATATTTCCCCATGAAATATCAAGAAATTCAGTGAGAAGAAGGTAATTCAATGATGAAATTGTGCGAGGAGTGCTAAATTTGGGCGCATCTAACGATGTGTTGTTCATTTTACCCGAAAGCCTGAGCATTAGATAGAAACATGCAAGAGAACAGGGCGAATGACCAAGCTCTTAACACCGATATCTGTTGCTAGCTCAAAGAAAAAGAATTCTAGTTGGATCGTTATAAATCGATGTGGTTTAATGGCACAAAAAGAAAACTGTCTCGGAAAACGACACCGACCACCAAAAAAAGAAATCGAGAACTAAGATCTATGACATGACAGCCTGTTTGCGGTATAATAGTCGGATAGAGGATGAAAGCATGAGACTGATGGAAACGGTAGGCGGGTGCTGTGAAAGAGTCTTCGCTGAACTAATCTGATTACTGAAAGGCCGCCTCGCCTCGCTAAACGTCTCATTGCAATAGGTAATTGTCTCATCAGATCACACTCCGCCCATTCCAATAATCTTCCGTTTCATATTTAAACGGCTGACGACATGTAAATGCTGACTCGAGACCATTGTCCAATGGCAAGCAAATTAATAATTGCACTGTGTCACTAATACTACTTCATTCGTAAACTCAGCTTCTCTTCATCGATCAATAACAGTTCATCACAAAAGCAAAGTGATGTTGCATTCAACAAGATATGGTAATCGCTACGTTAATACCTCTATGCAGTTGATCGAACACTGCGAAACGTGTGAAAGTGATATCACGAAACTTCTTTTCTCGCAATGAGCAGACCGTTTACTTATGTATTATCGTCACGGTTTCCAGTAAGAGGAACAATCCTCTTTTCAGACATCCACTGATCTATTAGCAGTGAAATGTAATGACATGAGTTGATCGAATACACATTCAAGTCAGTAGTTATGATGATGGAATTACTGCTTCTCGATGAATAGCCAATGTAAATAGCTACTGAAAATTTGCTGCGAAATAGTTTGCATAAAACGTACAATAATTAACTTTCAGGAGCAATCAATTTATCTGAAACCCAGTTGCGAATGCACGGCAGCTGATTGCTTCCATATTCAAATAATCACATAAGAGATTATTTGAAAATTTCCGCAATAACTCTAGAATTCGAGGTTCAAGAAGAGCGTCTGAAAAGAAAAAGAAAATCGATGTGTGAGCAAAATTTATTGTTCTCAAGAAGCTGTGCTGTGGGAGTCGATGAATCAAGAGTGGTAGTTGAAATTGCTGATATGATCATTTGTGCGATGAATAGATTTAAATGGAAGATTGTTCAACTGCACTACTGTACTTTAGTGCATACCTGATCAGTCTATACACGGTTTTGTGGATTCAAAAGTTGTGAATGTTAATAATGTGTGTCACATAACAGATTGGTCAAATGATAAGGAAAGCGAGCACTGAAGCAACAGTTCAAGAAGTATTCGTTTGAAATTGTTTCATTCAGAGCGAAATGTTGTTGATAAATGTTTGAGAATGATGGTTTTGATTGTCGCTTTTAAGGTGCTATCACGGAAATAATACGATAGATGAGAAATTAATTAAATAGCACACACACACACACATGATCACTCAAAATTAACCATTCTTAATTGCAAATTTCGTCATCAATAAATTGCATCGTTGAATAAATTGCAACCGCTGAGAAAGTATTTGTTTAATTGATGGGTATAATCTGAGCAACGGTGCATTTTCAAAAACTGCCAACTGCACTCGATCTGTAGCTGCTCAAAAATCATCATGAAACGTTGTTCCCAAAGTGTTCAACACTTCATCGTGCTACTTCCAATAGCTTTCCTTATTCTTATTCATCGATTTCATCAAGATTTTTCTTCTTTTTCAAAATGAAGTTTTTAATGAGTATTTCTGAAGTTGAAAATTCGAAGTTCGTCATAGTGTGAAGGTGCAAAACGATGCAGCATTCAGACTCAATATCAGTTGCAATCATTATGGGAAACTTCTCGAGTCCATCTAGAGTTCATTGAAATATTCGCCCGAATTGCATACAAATTTTTGAAAAAGTGTTTGAACGCAGGACTGGTCGAATCGTGATTCGTTCAAGCGTACGAGAAGAAATATATTTTTTGTTCTCAAGAGTAATACTTGTCTTTCCTTACCATACTAAACTAATTTTTACTGAGGAATTTCATCTGCATTTCGGTTCAACATGTCAAAGAGAGATATTTATCAAAAAAAGTGAATGTCAAAAGTTGATTGAGTGGACGTTTACTCTGATGGAATTGACCGGTCGCCTGAAGCAAACGAAGAGATCAGCGGTTTTCTTAGATCAATCTGATGAGGGTATTTGATGAGGATAAACGGTACTGGCGGTATTGTTTCATTGTTTTATTTGATAACAAATGACACGCTTCTATTGCATAATATCCAAATTGCTCATTAACATATTTCCATTACTCTTTTCATTCAACTTTACACACTCTCTTATCAACCATTTTCTTTGCATATTTTTTTAATCATTTGACAAAAGCGAATAAAATTCAATATATATTCTGTTTATACATTTTTTTACCTAATAGCTTCTTTAAAAAACAATGAATTTCATGCATAAAATCATCTGATTAAATATAATACGAATCAGCCGATTGATAGATTCAACGCAGTAAATAGGATTAAATGCACAGCTAGCGTGCATTCAATTGGTCGGCAATTTCTCTTTATTGCGCTTTCAAGCATGGGAACGAACACTGTAATAAGACAGATACACCGTAAATTCAATGAATGAAGGCGTTGTTCAAATTGAACTGTCAAGGCATAAACATTCATTTTTGATGAACACATTATCTGAGATCGATGGCCGATCAAACGGACGTTGGGTGATCAATTTTACACAATGCCAAATTGTCTCTCGAAATTGAGCTCTGTGATGAAGTCAAATTGAACTGTTGAAATTTTCATGGACAATTGGTTTCCAGTTACGAAAGAAAGTTAAATGAGGCAGTTGATGTCATTAACGAATCAAGTGTGAAATTCATGACAGGGAAACTCTTGATAGTTGATGAGCTAATACATTTTTTAAATGAAAGCAGAAGACGTGAGAAGGTGAGAAGATAATGGAAAAATTTGAAAAAAAAGTGAGGGATTCGTATTTGTGCAATAAACTTATCAGTTGAAAGAGAGATTGAATGGAATGATTGATGTGAAAAGTATCCAAATAAATATCAAAGTTCAATTAACGAATTGTCTATGGGTATGATTTGTGTTCATCACATACGTTCAAATGAAATGTTACCGCGAGATGAGCTGTAAATTTGTTCGAATCTTAGATTACATTTCTTGTATATAGTTGGACAATATGAAACTATCAGGCAAACATTTATGTTTTTGTGGGTAAAGAAGCGAAACAAGATGTGAAATATACTCAGCGAACATGATTGATACGGCGCCTGTTGAATCTCTTTCCCATAGGCCTAGTAAATTGATATTATATTTCAGCAAGTATAATGATTGGCTCAACTATCATTCTTCATTCACATATCACTTCAATCAAACAATTCTCTCTTCACATCTTGCTTTTCGCGAATGTTCTAATCAACATTCGCAGTCTATCCATCGGTATTTCTCGCAATCTTTCACTCATTAATGTCACATTGCTCATTCAAATTACCTGGCTTCATATCACTCCGTCAATTAATCATGATTCTGACTTCATATCATTGAATCACGCTCCTTGCATGAAAAACAATTATAGTGGTCTATTCACTCAATCTTTTTTGTTATTCACTCGAAGCAGATGTGCGCAATGCAACCGGAAAAAAAGGAATGAAAGAATGATTACGATAATGTTAATTTGGAGAATGGATAACAGTTAAGTAATGAAGCGGTTGAATTATCGACGATTGCTGATTAACATAATGATTGAATAATGAATATTTGCATATTGCTAAATGGCTTGCTTCCTTCTGGAATGCATCACACAGATACGAATCTCGTCGCGCATTTCTTATTTTTCCTTCTGGCAGCTGTTTTATGTAGACAATCTCTGTGGCTAACGATTCACTTCTTGATGTGCATCGCCTTAATTATCACGTAAAATTACGCATCTATTGGTGCTTCCTTACTTCTTGCTGAACTGAATGATCCGCTTCCCAAAATTTAACGCATAGTTGTTTACCGACTTCATTGATATAGAAACATTCCTGATTCATAGATCGCATTATGAACAGTGCTCAGCAAAAACTCGTTCCATTCAAAGACATTAATTCCAATTTCCTCAAAATTCTACGCTTATATTGGCCATCGTTCCATCGATAAACTGAAATTCGTGGTGCTTTCATGGAACGCATCATAACTGATATTGATTGGTTCCCTTTGGAGAGCTTCACAATAGCTATTGAAGTATGTTCCAAGACTACAACTTAAGAGGGTTTCCACTGAACGGAATCTGATATCATTTCACGAAAAGAATGAACCTTCACAATGGAGTATAATGAAAAAAATGAGTATAGAAAACAGCAATGCTGCATAGAATAAATCAAAGTGATACTAAGTAGCGGTATGGAATCTTTCAGTGTTGATCAGCAAACCGCTGTGTGCTTGTCAAATAGACGTAATTGATATCAGTTCCAAGCACTGAAGGTAAGAAAAAATACATCGATGCTAAAAGCAACAAGAAATAATGTTTTTCGTTGTGAATTCTACATCTATAGCAAAGAAGTTGTGCAATATTTAATGCCTTTCGAAATAGATCCTAGCATATCTTCACTTTTCGGATCGGATGAATATACAGTCAATGCTCTCGAGCATTTTGCGCATTAATCGTTCAGATAAAGAGTATTTCATTCTAGTTGTTCAGTACGAATCTTTCTTAGCAATATCTATGCAGCATTTGTTAATGTGTATGGCCAATTGCGATTTCAACTGCACAAGTCGTTTATGATTTCCGATAGATATCATGCGAAAAAATATGAACAATAAAATACCAATATCAAAAGAGACATTGCAAACGAATCAAAAATATGCTAAAGCTCAAACGCTGCAGTAGCTACAGAAGAGTTAGGAGTAAGTGAGAGTTGAGTATGTGCTCTACGATGAGCCAAACTGAGAAGACGGTTTTACGATTTCCTAGTCGAGTTTATTGGTTCACTCGCACGGGAAGTCATCTCGAGTAAACCAATTTCAACAATTAGAAGTCCATAAAATTGTGCAGCTGTTCGAACAATAGCTAAGTTTTGTATCTATGATATTCGCATAAATCACATCACATAAGTAATGCTTCAATAAAACACGCCACCATAAAACTCGTTACAACACATTCACCGACCTACAATAAAGCTGTGTTTTTGTGTTGTTTTAGAGCTTTTGAATTGGATTACAGCAATTATGGTATATGCGCTTCAGCGCTTTTTCGCGACCAACCAATGTGAGCTTTATCCTGAGTGAATCTGCTGTGTGAAAATTGGAACGGGCTGATTGGTAAACGATCGAATAGAACAGGATTATTAGACGCAACTTCTTGGTTCTGATTTAATGCTTTATTTGCTGCATGTTACCATCAACATTCATTATGTGACTCTGTGAACGTTCGTGAGCTTCTTTGTATACCAAATAAGAACTGAGCGAACGTTACTCAATCAACAAGCTTTGACATCTTTTAGGAGACTACTCTAACACATGTTATTAGATAGTTAGTATATGGGAGGGAATTTATGATTTTTGGTAGGTTTATATTAATAAGTGATGCAATTATGATGTGTTTTGTTGGATATGATTAGTTGAAAGGTGGAGGATAATTATTGAGATTGATAATAGATGAATGATGGATGTGTTGATGAAACACAATTGAGTGATGCGCTTAGTGCAAACAGCAACCGCAATTCGTTGCTTTCATCATGGATAAATGTGGCGATGATTTATTGAGAAGTGTTAATATGCGCTCGATGCGGTAATTAACTCATGCAAATATAATCTAATTATAGTCATTCCCTCTAATTTAATGATTTTATTCACTGTGCATATCTTCGATTCAATCAACCTGGGTAGATTGTATGCACTCTAGGTTAGCATATTCTCAAAACAACTTGTTCATATTCTTTTTGAAAACAACCTCTCTGTTCAGCCGAGATATCACTGTAGCTTGAGCGAGACAAACATATACATTGATAAGTCCAAAATCGTTCTTTTTCACCACTTTATGAAAAAGGATTGAAGCATGATAAAGGCGATGAAATAGGAGACGACACAATCAAATGAAATAACGCAATACAATTATTTTGAAACTGCTCAGTTATTAATATTCCAACAGAAGATTAAGTATGTGATAGCAACACTTTGTGATTTGAGGATAATGAACTGTGAAGGTTATCAAGTAATTACCTTCTGTCAGCTGCACTGAAATTAATTCTGAAGTAGGATGGTGTAACGAAGCGAAACATTTCAGAATGGCCAAATTGCTGAGTTAGTAGACGTGAATACAAGTAGCAATTAATCAGCGATTAGTTTAAAGTTTGTTTTAACAGTAGTGCCAATTGGCTATCGGCCGTCATTATCAGCAGGCAGCAATTCGTAACTGGCTGATGTGTTTAAAGAAACAACAACGCAGCACTCTTCATCGAGCCGTCAACCGCCTAATTCATCTCCTCGTCAGCACATCAGCATACGATCCATTATCTCATCCGCAAATACTCATTCAAAACTTATTCGTTTGTTTCGACTTAATAAGCAAACAAAAATGTTGATTTATTTAACATCTAGCATTCATTCACCTCAACAAGCAAGTGTGAATCAGACAGAATTTGAGCATGGTAAACTGTACTCTAATAACGATTGAGATAAATAACTGCGAATGATTAACAAATTAACCTGAGATGTTATCGTAGATTTAAATATGATTGTTTTCACTACCTATCAACATCCATTTTATTTTTTCATACGTAGAAGTTTTATTCAAACATCATCACACTTACTTCCTTTCAGTTTTTACATCACTTCATTCATGTCAATCATATGTGCACGGTGTTACGGGCTCAAATGAAGTAATATAGTACATGAGGATGATTGAATAAATAACTGAACAATTGGCTGAGTGGAACGTACAAGATGTAGATTGATGGAAGCAACTCAACTTTATTCGTGACAAATTCCTAATATCTGCCAACTTATGCGTATAATCAAAATTTCACGGTTCATTCTCACAATCCATTTCACTGCTATTGTGTGACGAAAAAGCACCGTAACCTTCCGTTCAGAGCATGTAACTATGCGATGCATTAAGATTAGATGATATATGAAATTGTTGACGAAGTGATAGGGAATATAGATTTGATTTATAAAAGATAATTGTTTTGAAAACAGAAGTAAACATCTTTGATGTTACAATGACAGCAACAATGTATATAAACCAAAATGTTACAATGTGTCGAGATTTGATTTACAGCTCAACCGTAAACAAGTGCCAAAGTTTATGCATTGAATTTGATTAAGTTGTAAGTGAGTATAATAAAATAATGCATACGCCCATTAGTAGAAGCATTTTTTCGATCGATCATAAACTTGGCTAAATCGTTTGCATTGTCTGAAGCGAACCTTCATCTATATGTCACATTTGAGACGCATATATGTTCCTGTTCTTTTTTTCTTAACAGAATCATCAAAATGAGTGAATTGTGTTATGGAGAAAAAGATAAACATTGCTCAGAAAAAGACTAAAACAACATGATAAAATCGAAAGCAGGTCTCGATCAGCGAGCAGATCAACAACTGAATCAAAGAAAGCCATTCACTTAGCGAATGATTGCTTATTGAAGGTAACGATAGGTTGATGCAACCAGGAGAGAGCAAGAGACAGACCGAGTAAATGAAGAGAGGAATGGGAGTTTGAGTATCGAAATGATATTGTGTTAATAGACAGATTGCTAGTATTACGGTAATTGTGTAGGATTCGTTGACTGAGATTGATGTGTTATTGGAAGCAATTAGCGAATCAAAAGCAATCTTAAAGCAAACATTGTGACGCATCATTATTGAAATATTATTCAATTGAAAACAATTGATTTTCTTTATTCTTTTACTAATTGCTTCTTTCTCTTCTGAAATATTTTACGTTTCTTAACACTGCTTCTTCACTTTGGTCGATATCAATGAAGATTGATATCGACCAAAGTGAAGAAGCAGTGTTAAGAAACGTAAAATATTTCAGAAGAGAAAGAAGCAATTAGTAAAAGAATAAAGAAAATCAATTGTTTTCAATTGAATAATATTTCAATAATGATGCGTCACAATGTTTGCTTTAAGATTGCTTTTGATTCGCTAATTGCTTCCAATAACACATCAATCTCAGTCAACGAATCCTACACAATTACCGTAATACTAGCAATCTGTCTATTAACACAATATCATTTCGATACTCAAACTCCCATTCCTCTCTTCATTTACTCGGTCTGTCTCTTGCTCTCTCCTGGTTGCATCAACCTATCGTTACCTTCAATAAGCAATCATTCGCTAAGTGAATGGCTTTCTTTGATTCAGTTGTTGATCTGCTCGCTGATCGAGACCTGCTTTCGATTTTATCATGTTGTTTTAGTCTTTTTCTGAGCAATGTTTATCTTTTTCTCCATAACACAATTCACTCATTTTGATGATTCTGTTAAGAAAAAAAGAACAGGAACATATATGCGTCTCAAATGTGACATATAGATGAAGGTTCGCTTCAGACAATGCAAACGATTTAGCCAAGTTTATGATCGATCGAAAAAATGCTTCTACTAATGGGCGTATGCATTATTTTATTATACTCACTTACAACTTAATCAAATTCAATGCATAAACTTTGGCACTTGTTTACGGTTGAGCTGTAAATCAAATCTCGACACATTGTAACATTTTGGTTTATATACATTGTTGCTGTCATTGTAACATCAAAGATGTTTACTTCTGTTTTCAAAACAATTATCTTTTATAAATCAAATCTATATTCCCTATCACTTCGTCAACAATTTCATATATCATCTAATCTTAATGCATCGCATAGTTACATGCTCTGAACGGAAGGTTACGGTGCTTTTTCGTCACACAATAGCAGTGAAATGGATTGTGAGAATGAACCGTGAAATTTTGATTATACGCATAAGTTGGCAGATATTAGGAATTTGTCACGAATAAAGTTGAGTTGCTTCCATCAATCTACATCTTGTACGTTCCACTCAGCCAATTGTTCAGTTATTTATTCAATCATCCTCATGTACTATATTACTTCATTTGAGCCCGTAACACCGTGCACATATGATTGACATGAATGAAGTGATGTAAAAACTGAAAGGAAGTAAGTGTGATGATGTTTGAATAAAACTTCTACGTATGAAAAAATAAAATGGATGTTGATAGGTAGTGAAAACAATCATATTTAAATCTACGATAACATCTCAGGTTAATTTGTTAATCATTCGCAGTTATTTATCTCAATCGTTATTAGAGTACAGTTTACCATGCTCAAATTCTGTCTGATTCACACTTGCTTGTTGAGGTGAATGAATGCTAGATGTTAAATAAATCAACATTTTTGTTTGCTTATTAAGTCGAAACAAACGAATAAGTTTTGAATGAGTATTTGCGGATGAGATAATGGATCGTATGCTGATGTGCTGACGAGGAGATGAATTAGGCGGTTGACGGCTCGATGAAGAGTGCTGCGTTGTTGTTTCTTTAAACACATCAGCCAGTTACGAATTGCTGCCTGCTGATAATGACGGCCGATAGCCAATTGGCACTACTGTTAAAACAAACTTTAAACTAATCGCTGATTAATTGCTACTTGTATTCACGTCTACTAACTCAGCAATTTGGCCATTCTGAAATGTTTCGCTTCGTTACACCATCCTACTTCAGAATTAATTTCAGTGCAGCTGACAGAAGGTAATTACTTGATAACCTTCACAGTTCATTATCCTCAAATCACAAAGTGTTGCTATCACATACTTAATCTTCTGTTGGAATATTAATAACTGAGCAGTTTCAAAATAATTGTATTGCGTTATTTCATTTGATTGTGTCGTCTCCTATTTCATCGCCTTTATCATGCTTCAATCCTTTTTCATAAAGTGGTGAAAAAGAACGATTTTGGACTTATCAATGTATATGTTTGTCTCGCTCAAGCTACAGTGATATCTCGGCTGAACAGAGAGGTTGTTTTCAAAAAGAATATGAACAAGTTGTTTTGAGAATATGCTAACCTAGAGTGCATACAATCTACCCAGGTTGATTGAATCGAAGATATGCACAGTGAATAAAATCATTAAATTAGAGGGAATGACTATAATTAGATTATATTTGCATGAGTTAATTACCGCATCGAGCGCATATTAACACTTCTCAATAAATCATCGCCACATTTATCCATGATGAAAGCAACGAATTGCGGTTGCTGTTTGCACTAAGCGCATCACTCAATTGTGTTTCATCAACACATCCATCATTCATCTATTATCAATCTCAATAATTATCCTCCACCTTTCAACTAATCATATCCAACAAAACACATCATAATTGCATCACTTATTAATATAAACCTACCAAAAATCATAAATTCCCTCCCATATACTAACTATCTAATAACATGTGTTAGAGTAGTCTCCTAAAAGATGTCAAAGCTTGTTGATTGAGTAACGTTCGCTCAGTTCTTATTTGGTATACAAAGAAGCTCACGAACGTTCACAGAGTCACATAATGAATGTTGATGGTAACATGCAGCAAATAAAGCATTAAATCAGAACCAAGAAGTTGCGTCTAATAATCCTGTTCTATTCGATCGTTTACCAATCAGCCCGTTCCAATTTTCACACAGCAGATTCACTCAGGATAAAGCTCACATTGGTTGGTCGCGAAAAAGCGCTGAAGCGCATATACCATAATTGCTGTAATCCAATTCAAAAGCTCTAAAACAACACAAAAACACAGCTTTATTGTAGGTCGGTGAATGTGTTGTAACGAGTTTTATGGTGGCGTGTTTTATTGAAGCATTACTTATGTGATGTGATTTATGCGAATATCATAGATACAAAACTTAGCTATTGTTCGAACAGCTGCACAATTTTATGGACTTCTAATTGTTGAAATTGGTTTACTCGAGATGACTTCCCGTGCGAGTGAACCAATAAACTCGACTAGGAAATCGTAAAACCGTCTTCTCAGTTTGGCTCATCGTAGAGCACATACTCAACTCTCACTTACTCCTAACTCTTCTGTAGCTACTGCAGCGTTTGAGCTTTAGCATATTTTTGATTCGTTTGCAATGTCTCTTTTGATATTGGTATTTTATTGTTCATATTTTTTCGCATGATATCTATCGGAAATCATAAACGACTTGTGCAGTTGAAATCGCAATTGGCCATACACATTAACAAATGCTGCATAGATATTGCTAAGAAAGATTCGTACTGAACAACTAGAATGAAATACTCTTTATCTGAACGATTAATGCGCAAAATGCTCGAGAGCATTGACTGTATATTCATCCGATCCGAAAAGTGAAGATATGCTAGGATCTATTTCGAAAGGCATTAAATATTGCACAACTTCTTTGCTATAGATGTAGAATTCACAACGAAAAACATTATTTCTTGTTGCTTTTAGCATCGATGTATTTTTTCTTACCTTCAGTGCTTGGAACTGATATCAATTACGTCTATTTGACAAGCACACAGCGGTTTGCTGATCAACACTGAAAGATTCCATACCGCTACTTAGTATCACTTTGATTTATTCTATGCAGCATTGCTGTTTTCTATACTCATTTTTTTCATTATACTCCATTGTGAAGGTTCATTCTTTTCGTGAAATGATATCAGATTCCGTTCAGTGGAAACCCTCTTAAGTTGTAGTCTTGGAACATACTTCAATAGCTATTGTGAAGCTCTCCAAAGGGAACCAATCAATATCAGTTATGATGCGTTCCATGAAAGCACCACGAATTTCAGTTTATCGATGGAACGATGGCCAATATAAGCGTAGAATTTTGAGGAAATTGGAATTAATGTCTTTGAATGGAACGAGTTTTTGCTGAGCACTGTTCATAATGCGATCTATGAATCAGGAATGTTTCTATATCAATGAAGTCGGTAAACAACTATGCGTTAAATTTTGGGAAGCGGATCATTCAGTTCAGCAAGAAGTAAGGAAGCACCAATAGATGCGTAATTTTACGTGATAATTAAGGCGATGCACATCAAGAAGTGAATCGTTAGCCACAGAGATTGTCTACATAAAACAGCTGCCAGAAGGAAAAATAAGAAATGCGCGACGAGATTCGTATCTGTGTGATGCATTCCAGAAGGAAGCAAGCCATTTAGCAATATGCAAATATTCATTATTCAATCATTATGTTAATCAGCAATCGTCGATAATTCAACCGCTTCATTACTTAACTGTTATCCATTCTCCAAATTAACATTATCGTAATCATTCTTTCATTCCTTTTTTTCCGGTTGCATTGCGCACATCTGCTTCGAGTGAATAACAAAAAAGATTGAGTGAATAGACCACTATAATTGTTTTTCATGCAAGGAGCGTGATTCAATGATATGAAGTCAGAATCATGATTAATTGACGGAGTGATATGAAGCCAGGTAATTTGAATGAGCAATGTGACATTAATGAGTGAAAGATTGCGAGAAATACCGATGGATAGACTGCGAATGTTGATTAGAACATTCGCGAAAAGCAAGATGTGAAGAGAGAATTGTTTGATTGAAGTGATATGTGAATGAAGAATGATAGTTGAGCCAATCATTATACTTGCTGAAATATAATATCAATTTACTAGGCCTATGGGAAAGAGATTCAACAGGCGCCGTATCAATCATGTTCGCTGAGTATATTTCACATCTTGTTTCGCTTCTTTACCCACAAAAACATAAATGTTTGCCTGATAGTTTCATATTGTCCAACTATATACAAGAAATGTAATCTAAGATTCGAACAAATTTACAGCTCATCTCGCGGTAACATTTCATTTGAACGTATGTGATGAACACAAATCATACCCATAGACAATTCGTTAATTGAACTTTGATATTTATTTGGATACTTTTCACATCAATCATTCCATTCAATCTCTCTTTCAACTGATAAGTTTATTGCACAAATACGAATCCCTCACTTTTTTTTCAAATTTTTCCATTATCTTCTCACCTTCTCACGTCTTCTGCTTTCATTTAAAAAATGTATTAGCTCATCAACTATCAAGAGTTTCCCTGTCATGAATTTCACACTTGATTCGTTAATGACATCAACTGCCTCATTTAACTTTCTTTCGTAACTGGAAACCAATTGTCCATGAAAATTTCAACAGTTCAATTTGACTTCATCACAGAGCTCAATTTCGAGAGACAATTTGGCATTGTGTAAAATTGATCACCCAACGTCCGTTTGATCGGCCATCGATCTCAGATAATGTGTTCATCAAAAATGAATGTTTATGCCTTGACAGTTCAATTTGAACAACGCCTTCATTCATTGAATTTACGGTGTATCTGTCTTATTACAGTGTTCGTTCCCATGCTTGAAAGCGCAATAAAGAGAAATTGCCGACCAATTGAATGCACGCTAGCTGTGCATTTAATCCTATTTACTGCGTTGAATCTATCAATCGGCTGATTCGTATTATATTTAATCAGATGATTTTATGCATGAAATTCATTGTTTTTTAAAGAAGCTATTAGGTAAAAAAATGTATAAACAGAATATATATTGAATTTTATTCGCTTTTGTCAAATGATTAAAAAAATATGCAAAGAAAATGGTTGATAAGAGAGTGTGTAAAGTTGAATGAAAAGAGTAATGGAAATATGTTAATGAGCAATTTGGATATTATGCAATAGAAGCGTGTCATTTGTTATCAAATAAAACAATGAAACAATACCGCCAGTACCGTTTATCCTCATCAAATACCCTCATCAGATTGATCTAAGAAAACCGCTGATCTCTTCGTTTGCTTCAGGCGACCGGTCAATTCCATCAGAGTAAACGTCCACTCAATCAACTTTTGACATTCACTTTTTTTGATAAATATCTCTCTTTGACATGTTGAACCGAAATGCAGATGAAATTCCTCAGTAAAAATTAGTTTAGTATGGTAAGGAAAGACAAGTATTACTCTTGAGAACAAAAAATATATTTCTTCTCGTACGCTTGAACGAATCACGATTCGACCAGTCCTGCGTTCAAACACTTTTTCAAAAATTTGTATGCAATTCGGGCGAATATTTCAATGAACTCTAGATGGACTCGAGAAGTTTCCCATAATGATTGCAACTGATATTGAGTCTGAATGCTGCATCGTTTTGCACCTTCACACTATGACGAACTTCGAATTTTCAACTTCAGAAATACTCATTAAAAACTTCATTTTGAAAAAGAAGAAAAATCTTGATGAAATCGATGAATAAGAATAAGGAAAGCTATTGGAAGTAGCACGATGAAGTGTTGAACACTTTGGGAACAACGTTTCATGATGATTTTTGAGCAGCTACAGATCGAGTGCAGTTGGCAGTTTTTGAAAATGCACCGTTGCTCAGATTATACCCATCAATTAAACAAATACTTTCTCAGCGGTTGCAATTTATTCAACGATGCAATTTATTGATGACGAAATTTGCAATTAAGAATGGTTAATTTTGAGTGATCATGTGTGTGTGTGTGTGCTATTTAATTAATTTCTCATCTATCGTATTATTTCCGTGATAGCACCTTAAAAGCGACAATCAAAACCATCATTCTCAAACATTTATCAACAACATTTCGCTCTGAATGAAACAATTTCAAACGAATACTTCTTGAACTGTTGCTTCAGTGCTCGCTTTCCTTATCATTTGACCAATCTGTTATGTGACACACATTATTAACATTCACAACTTTTGAATCCACAAAACCGTGTATAGACTGATCAGGTATGCACTAAAGTACAGTAGTGCAGTTGAACAATCTTCCATTTAAATCTATTCATCGCACAAATGATCATATCAGCAATTTCAACTACCACTCTTGATTCATCGACTCCCACAGCACAGCTTCTTGAGAACAATAAATTTTGCTCACACATCGATTTTCTTTTTCTTTTCAGACGCTCTTCTTGAACCTCGAATTCTAGAGTTATTGCGGAAATTTTCAAATAATCTCTTATGTGATTATTTGAATATGGAAGCAATCAGCTGCCGTGCATTCGCAACTGGGTTTCAGATAAATTGATTGCTCCTGAAAGTTAATTATTGTACGTTTTATGCAAACTATTTCGCAGCAAATTTTCAGTAGCTATTTACATTGGCTATTCATCGAGAAGCAGTAATTCCATCATCATAACTACTGACTTGAATGTGTATTCGATCAACTCATGTCATTACATTTCACTGCTAATAGATCAGTGGATGTCTGAAAAGAGGATTGTTCCTCTTACTGGAAACCGTGACGATAATACATAAGTAAACGGTCTGCTCATTGCGAGAAAAGAAGTTTCGTGATATCACTTTCACACGTTTCGCAGTGTTCGATCAACTGCATAGAGGTATTAACGTAGCGATTACCATATCTTGTTGAATGCAACATCACTTTGCTTTTGTGATGAACTGTTATTGATCGATGAAGAGAAGCTGAGTTTACGAATGAAGTAGTATTAGTGACACAGTGCAATTATTAATTTGCTTGCCATTGGACAATGGTCTCGAGTCAGCATTTACATGTCGTCAGCCGTTTAAATATGAAACGGAAGATTATTGGAATGGGCGGAGTGTGATCTGATGAGACAATTACCTATTGCAATGAGACGTTTAGCGAGGCGAGGCGGCCTTTCAGTAATCAGATTAGTTCAGCGAAGACTCTTTCACAGCACCCGCCTACCGTTTCCATCAGTCTCATGCTTTCATCCTCTATCCGACTATTATACCGCAAACAGGCTGTCATGTCATAGATCTTAGTTCTCGATTTCTTTTTTTGGTGGTCGGTGTCGTTTTCCGAGACAGTTTTCTTTTTGTGCCATTAAACCACATCGATTTATAACGATCCAACTAGAATTCTTTTTCTTTGAGCTAGCAACAGATATCGGTGTTAAGAGCTTGGTCATTCGCCCTGTTCTCTTGCATGTTTCTATCTAATGCTCAGGCTTTCGGGTAAAATGAACAACACATCGTTAGATGCGCCCAAATTTAGCACTCCTCGCACAATTTCATCATTGAATTACCTTCTTCTCACTGAATTTCTTGATATTTCATGGGGAAATATGTGCAACTACGATGAACTGCTGCATTAATATTCATGCAATACTAATCAGTAAATTGATTCCGATCAAGTTTTTTCTTATAAAAATAATATCTCTTCATCTTCAGTTCATCGATTTTAACGTCGTCTATTACCTTGTATGATGTCTCGATGAATGTAATTTAATAATTTATGGAGAAGACAATTCATTAATGATTCCATCTATTTTCAAGGAGAGAACGTTACGATTTTGTGCAATTGAAAGGGAAATACTAGTGTTATATTAGCGGGCCTTCATGTCAATCGGTGCCGGGGCTATGTGCACGATCACGCGAACACAATCAACTACAAAAATTTCAACAAAACCTACATTTAGTGTTGAAGATATTCTCGCTGATTCAACACATCCAGTGTAAACATTCTTTACTTCCACTCTCTAATTTCAATTTTATTCACCTTCTGAAGCTTCAGCAACATGAAAAATACTTCTCTATCATCAATGGCCTGTGAACATTAAAGGAGATGATTTATGTTTGCTCAGCCAAACAATTTCGTCAACCTCTATAGATAAATTATTTTTTTCATCAAATACTACCAGAATGGACAATACTGAGAAATTTTAAAAAAAACGTATGCTCCACTGTATGTGTGACACGATTCAGACCAGTCATTGTTAAGAATCGCAATATCTGAGCCATGTCTCATAATCCAATTTGCAGTCGATGCTCAGAGGAGATTCTGAAGCCAGCGCCAGTTCATCCAGTATGTGTACCTTCTATAATCACACCCGTAACGACCGTTTCACCAATGCTCCATCCCAGTGCTATCAAGTATCCATTAGGCGTTGATCCAGCGGCTATATTCCTTTTCACATCTCAGTTACGTTCCTCACTTTCTGACTCATCCCCGTCCGAGTGTTCGTCAGGCTCATCGCCTCGATCAATACCTCACTACGCTTGGTTACCAAGCTCTTCGGAACGTCCTTCTACTCCCAGTTAGCTTTTTTGCTATTCGATCCAAATTTCACACCACAATTTTTTTCAGTCTCCAAGTAACATCTTCCTCGACAGTCTATGAAAACAAAGAATGAGCACATTTCATTTCCGCTCATATACTCGTTTATGATTATATATTTTTCAAGTTACATTGAATAAGTGCCAGATTCAATCGTCGAATCACTTTCTACGAACATCACTCATCATCTAATTTTCGCCAACCGAAATGCTTTCATGACCAATGCAATTTGCTTGCATTAATAAACAATCAACTTAAGTACCGAAAAGATTGATCTTATTGCGGCTCTATTGATGTGCTCGAACCGTATTTCAGATGAACAAAAAAGCATCACTGCGTTGGGATTGAGCAAATGTCTATTGCGCAAGCACAAAAACAATCGCAAACCACGAACGCCATTCAGTACCCAACAACTGCTCTCGTTGGAGCGCAAATTCCAACAGAAGCAATATCTATCTATTGCAGAAAGAGCTGAATTTAGTGCTTCGTTGCAGCTCACAGAAACTCAAGTCAAAATTTGGTTTCAAGTATGTTTCGTGTTTCCTTGCATTGTTTTGTAATTTTTTGTCTTTCTTCCTTGCACAACTTATTGTCTTCTTCTTTATAATTTTACGTAACCGCTCACTAAAGACGTCTAAGAGTCGAGGAAGCACTTCTGATTCTTTCTTTTGTCGATACATTTTCGATCTGCTCTCCATCAGAAAGTCTTGAGCAGAACTGATGATAAAACTGAAGCAGTTTGAGCACTTTTTGCTGTCGAATACTAAACTATTGGCTTTCTGCGAACCAGTTCCCCAAATGCTGTTATTATGAGGACGATTCCTATAGTCTCGCATTGCGTTAATTCAACGGAGTTTAATTACGCCAGTTTTATTGACTGTTCTCGTTATTACAGTAACGAAACAGATTAGGCGTTAGAAAACTCAGAGCAATACGTAACTGAACGAAGTACAATAA